>CM034156.1:38551866-38703083 GCA_019776745.2 Taxus chinensis | reverse complement strand
AATTGGTCATATGAAACCTATTGGAGAAGAATATTCTCGCTTCTTGGCACTCTAAAATCCTATCTATGTGGTTTATGCACCAGCGCAATGATGTACCATATAGGGAATAAACTAGAATATTTCTTCTTTCTGCTTGGTCTTCAAATGAGCTTTCATGGCATGTAGAAATACAACAGGATTTCCTTCACCAATATATTGAGGTACTTAGTTATTACCCAAATGCTTAACCATGCATGACCTGATCATGCTAGTAATTGTTTTTTTGATCTATCACCCGACCATTTCATATGTTCCATGTGCCAATTTATCATAGGAAACAATGGTTATATCACTCATAGACTGAGAATCATCCCACTATATAACATCATCCTTAGATGGCTCATTTGTTTCAGGATCTCTAACAATTCGTGCATATATAATATTCAAATCCTCTTCACTCAAGGGTTGTACCCAAGTGTATCTTTCCAAATTTTTAAAGGGATAACGATGTGCTCTTCCTTGTTCTAAAAACTGATATAACATTTATTAAATCACAGATCAATAGTATTTGTGTAACACTAAGGGCGTCCAAGAAATGCAGGGAAACTATTTGTGTTAGAAAGTTCCAAGATCTAAGACTCTGTAGTAAACTTGGCCTCTTGTATAGTAATAGTGACATCCTTCAATACACCAATGGGTGTGGATTTAGTCATTTTTTCCATACATAACACATTTAAATATGGCTATAATGGTGGCCTGACCATCTAATTCCAGGATTTCAAAGTGATTAAATTTACTTCTTCACCTATATCAATAAATATATTACTTAATAACCACCCGTCAATAACTGCATTCAACGAGATCTCTTTACCATACTCAAGATTGTGAGGAGGTAAGATTAGATGCAAGATTTGTCTCTCATGGTCAAATCCAATGCGTGGTATTTTCTCTCTTAGCAATTCCCCTAACAAAGGAATGATATTATTCTGGTGCAACATCTTATAAAACTCCTTTAAGTTATAAACATATTTTTGAGCAAGCTCAACCTTTTTCACCTGCTCCATCTTCTGCAACTACTCCTTCAAGCATTGTATTTCACCCTAAAAGTTTATACTAACCTCTATAATCTTCAGGTAAAATTCCTTCTGATGGGAATGATTTGGATATTTCACATGCAATACCTCTTATTTTGTAATAATATATATCTTCTTTGGAGGCTCATGAGCACACACAACCTCAACACATGTAGTCAGAAACACATGTATTACCTCAGGATAAGGTGCTAACTTTAGCATCCACTCATCTTCTATAACACAATGTACATTTATCATCTTTATGCCCTTATCTTACTTATGTTTCTTTCTCATATGCTCATATAAATAAGGAAACTCCTCAAACTTGTGTTGTTTTCCACACCATGAGAAAACCACGTTCTGAGGTCATTCACTCATATAATGATTAGGGGATACAAATGTATAAAAATTTCCGTGAGGAAAGTCACGTCTTCCACCACGATGACCACGACCTTTATATCCTCCATGGTAACCTCTACCTCTACCTCTTCTATCAGTACACCCTTCATTAAGATTATGACATTCACCTTGGTCCTTAGAATTATTTGCAACACTGGTATGGTGTAAACCAGTTTCTATAGCATCATGAATATGATCAATCAGCCTGCAGTTCTCTGTATCATGAGTGTGGGACTTACAAATCTTACAGTAGAAAGAAACCTTATTGAATCATGATCCAAGTGACAAAAATCACAATCTAACAACTTGGCATGCATCAATTTACAAGGTAAAATATCTTCAGTATGTACTTCAACCTCACAATCTATACACCATATGTCATTGTGCATCTCGTGAGTTGAATTGACCAATAGTTTCTCCTACTAATTCACCATAGAAGAAATCCACACCTCCAAAAATGGGATAACCCAAGTGTCTAGGATACCAATTGCCACAATGTGCAGAGCTACCTCCAAATCCTCATGTGGATCTCTAAAATTATTATGAAAGAGTGTCATTCTAAAAGGAATTATCAATCCACTAAGAAACCAATAAACATGCTAACTACAGTGAATATCATAAGACAAATTTGATAAAAATGTTTTAAAGTGTGTATCATACTCCATTACACTCTTAGCCATGCCTTGCTAAATATTTTTTAGCACGCTGATGCTTTTTCGTTCAAACTCAGGTATATGGACCTCAACCAAAAAAGAATCATGAAACACATTGTAATCTACAACAGTATGGTTTTGATCATACTTCATATACCAACTATGTGCATGCCCTCGCAAAGTAGTAGAAAAATGATGCACCTTCCATTCTGGAGGTTTGATTCCCTTAATGTGGCATAGTATCTCACACTTGTTTACATGCTCTCTAACATCCTCAATACCTCATTATTCTAGTAAGTAAAGAGAGATATCATAAAATATCTATTACGGATGATGAGCATATGGACCTTATCGACCAAATCCAGAACCGAAACCCCCACTAGTATTTCCTCCACCACTAAAACCACTTGACACTTAACCTCTTGATCCTCATGATCCCTCACTTGTAGAAGGAACTAGACCAGAGGCTAAGATAATCTATGTTCCAACTGTTTTAATAAAATGAACTCCCACAGTATGCAAAGTTTTTCTACTTCCTAATGTATTTCCAATGTTATGCACACCCACAATTTATCCTAATGATGTGCCAAAAAATATTCCTCTGATTAGTCTTCCAAACAACAATGATTTTATTTCATGTGATGTCATAGATTTTGTTTGATGCACTTATGTATTCAAGGGAAAATGAAATCTTCCTTTCGTTACTCTATCACCAACACTAGCTTATTTCTCAATAATTGTTTCAGGCATTAGAACACCAAGAAAAATTTAAAGGTAACTAGGTGGGATCAGATGCACACCTATGTTCCTTATCCTTTCCTCTTCTTATGAAATATCATCTCAAGCTAAATGGGAATCTCTTACGCACTTCCCTAAATTACAGGATTATCATCTACTTAGGTTCCATGTCCTCCACGTGAACCTTGAATCCTTCAAGCATCACCTGTCTCGACAACTCTATATACTGCTTAGTGCCACACTTCTTCACCAATTCCCTTTCCCATGGTTCACTATACTTAAGAATTCATTCCTATCTTTCTATTTCTGTTGTAAGGTATGCCATATTTCACCACACTTGCTCCTACCTTGCGCACAGTGGAGGTTTTTCTAGCCTTAGGTAATTATTTCAAATCAAAATTCACCAATAATATCTTGATCGCTAAAGGGATAACATACAAATAATATCCTCTGGGTTCACGCAAGAACTTAGAATCAACAACCTATGGATAGGGAAACATAGAAACAACGTACTCCAGTATGTAAGAGTCTAGAACACAAATCCACCAATGATCTATCGTGCATGTCCAAGTCAAATCAAGATAATGCAAATTCTAGTAATCTTATTGGGTCTAAATAATATATTTGTACCTCTAACTTCTCTATGATGTATATGTTACCAGCCACTCGTACAATTATATAGGAAAACATCAAAAAATGTCTCATAGAGTTCATGATACCGATGTTCTTTAACCCATGCATGCGCATCAAAATCAGGTCCACTATTATATCTGTGAGCAAACTTCTCCTCTAAATATTCTAACCAAATCTCAATATTGGCCAAAGTCAACCGATATGTCTTTAGCATGCAAAATCCTTGCAAGAACTTGAAAAGAGGTCTCGGTAATGAAACCAAAATGTAGTTTTTATTTCACCAATCACATCCCTAGGCATACTGGCACATCACTTAGACAGGTATTAGCACTCACTTGAAGTGCATAAGGGTACCAGGTCCTTCTTTTATACCAACTTTGTCAAGGAATTAGCATGATCATAAAAGTATTCCATACACATAGCAAATAATTAAGGGTAAATCATAACATGAACTAGATCACAACCATAGTACATAATGAATCAAATAAGGATCAAGAATAGATTTACCATACAATAACTAGTAATGGAGACATTAAAAACCATTATCCATCCAAAAAGATCCATCATATTAATCCACCATGAACATACTAGCTGAATACATCGAAAAACATCATCAGAAAGTCATGTGATACCAACAACATAACTCTGTTACAATCTATATATGTCAATCTCCCTCCAAACTGTGTAAATCAATACATACATATATATATATATATATAGGTAGTGGGGAATTTCCCTTCAATACTCATGCTCTTTCAAAAATAGGTTGCATGCTAAAACTATCCATGCACTGGTACAAAAGCAACTGCGGAATCATCCAAGATTCACATAATAATAGATTACCTATAATTAACCATATTTCTAATACTATTATTAGCTCAAACTCTACATGACTCTTCAACTTCCACTTAGTCAAAAACTAGCTTGGTGTGACTTCCAAGTCCTCTATCAAAGAGAATTCAACACTCAATCCATTATTAGCCCATGTATGAAAAACAACTAAGTGTTGAACTATGACTTCGCTGGGTGCCAAACTACAGGGGGAAAATCTGTCCAACTCTCGTGCCTACTTTCATGCCCCCTACTTACACACCTTAAACACTTAGGAAATATATCACCAACCCAATAGGGTACACAATGAGCATTGAGTTCACTAGAAATTTATAATGAGATATGAATCTACAAAACCCTCAAATAGACATCAACTCATAAAAAATAAAGATGCAAAATGACGGGTTAGATTTTCCTCAGCTGTCATAATTATTAACTTACAATTGGGAAATGCACTACATCTCAGACCTAATGTATTTTTATGTTTATGTCTATTGAATTGTGCCTTAGGTGGCTCTTTTCTATGTCACTCTTAATAGCAAGAAAATAACTAGATGTAAAAAATGTAGTACACATGTCTTTGGAATAGAATGAACTCCCTTGCTATGATGTGTATGTAGAAAACTAGCCTTTTCCCTTTTGATGGATGCTTTGATTCTCTTAAATAACCTTTGGATGTAACCTTAGGTGGTGATAACTAATTCTTAGTGTTTGATCATTTATTATGATCACATAACTTTATATTTCTATGACTCCTTTTCTTGACTTTTGTAATTAACCCCGAAAAGGTTAAATACCAAAAATATAAGATGCTCAAATGGCTACAAGTGACCCAAAAGAAGATGGTAAAGTACAAAGAGGTCAAGAGTTCCTAGAGGGGATGAGAGCACCTGATGTTGACATCCTAGCTAGGCGCTACTGTCCCGACGTAGAGAAGTAGAAGGTTCGAAGGTTAGAATGAGAAAAAAAAATTGCAAGACCAAAAGTGGCAGTAAAAAAAAAGAAAAGATGGTTTGGGACGTGTGTTATTTATTACTTTTCTTACTTATGAATCATAAGAATAGTAGTATGCAACAAGGAATAGAGAATTACCCAATGTGGTGATTAAGTGTCTACAGGTCCCTCACAAAAAAAAGCTTGTGTGAAGTTTAATATTCATTTGATTCCTTTTATTATTATTATTATTAGCAGATGTATCAGTGGGTTTTCTTCTCCTTGAGGGTTTCCCACTTTACATCTAGTGTTATTGTGTTCTCTATTGTCTCTTACAATTGTGGATGGTTGTAACACACTTAATAAGATCACATTTGATTAGATATGATGAATGGTTTATTTGAATGATGAATCTATGACATGGTAAATGAATTTAAAGTTCTTGTATGACTGATTCAACACCCTCTCAGTTGATGTGCTTCTAACACTAAGGACATACTCAATGTTGTTGTAGAAACCTATAATTTAGCTCCAGCAATTAAAAAACATAAATTGCGATAACTATACTACTTCCCGAAAATTGACTACATATCATCAATATATCAAACTTTCTCTTCTATCATCGTTAATGAGTTACATTACGCTAATTAATCGATGCTTCTATCTAGAAAAGATGAGAATTAATGACCTTCCATTAATTAAAATCCTTTCTACTTGAATTTAATTAATTATTCATAATTAATTTAGTTTCCTCTTTGATTAGAGAAATAAATCGTTATTTATTTAGCCTAAACCTTTTATATTCCCTAAATCATACTTTTTTTTCTTCTAAATGCTTGTATATATATTTCTCATCTATTAATTAAACACTTGGGTTAATTAATAAATCCCCTCAAACCCCATACAAACTAAACTCTCCTAAGGTTGACTCAAACCTCTTTCAACCATGATCATCCCCAAATAACTCAACCTAGCTATTATCCCACATTTAAATGGATGTAGAGATTCTTTTATCCATTGTGATATATAAAGATCTCTCCTCTTACTATTCTACTTACACCTAAATGAGCATAGAGCCTAAGCTATATCCATTTTATCATATTAGAGCATTCTTCCATTAGAGGAGCTATCTATCTTCATTTTCTTGCATTCATTCATCCAAGTTTGAATTCATATGGAGATATGTCAAATGGTCTTGTAGCCATGGATTGACAAGACTCCATTCTTGAAACCTTGGGATTCAAACATGCAATCAACCATTTTGATTTCTAAGGATATACATAGGTTCATTTAGTTGATTAGCATTCAATAGAGATAAAGATTAATTTCTTAGAATATTAGCTTTATGTTTGTTCATGTTCTAATGTAAAGATTTTGGTAGATTAGTCTTGTTAAATATCTAAGCGTGATGGTGTATAGATTTTAGTTTAGCATTGTATTGAGTCTATTAGGTGTTAGTCTTGATTTTACTTGCATAGATAACTATTTATTACAAACATTTGGCACACCCAGTCGGACGGATCCTTAGTCCCTTAGCATGGTAGTTCCAAAAAAAAAATTATTTCAATTTTTAACCAACCCTTTATATGAACATTTGTGAGTTAATGTTGAATATCTTATGATTTTTGCTAACTTTACATGTGTTGAGTCTTGTTTATAAGTCTAATGTAGATGGATTCTTGTCAATTTTGAGCTAACTATCCAAAAAAATGACCTTTTTGAGATTGATTGCATCATTTTCCATGTGTTGATGTCACTTCCAGGTACAGGTGTACAAAAGAATGAAAGATGCACCTACATGTCCAAACCTAGGCGTACACATCCAAATGATAGCGCATATGTCTAGATTCTAGCGTACAGATCATATTTCCATCATACAAGATATATTGCCCTCTGTGGTTTGTGTTTCTTTGTCTACTAGCGCATACGCCAGACACCGAGCATACACATTCCTACTATAGTGTACCCCTACAGTAGAGCTTCTTTTTGAACCATTTTGACTCTATGGGCGTACATGTCCAAAGTCCAGCATATACATCTCACTATCGGCGTACATGAATTTCTATCCTCTGATTTTTCTAGTCTTTCTATCTACTAGCGTATGCATTTAAACCATGGCATACATGCCTATACTCGAACGCAGCTATATTCTAGTGTTGTTGCTTTGACATTTCTGTCTATGGGAATATACATACAAAAGATAACATACACAACTCTCTACCCATGTACCCATTATCTCTCTTTCAGTTTCCATAGAGGGGCGTACACATCCTTAAATAGGTGTACACACCCAGACTTGAGTGTGCACATCACTATTCAGATCTGTGTTTCACTTTAAAATTTTGAAAAACATGTTTTCTAGATTTATTGACTCCTTACAGTTTTTTATTGAAGATTAACTTCTTTTTGTAGGGTTTATTTGCATGTTTTTGCTAACTCGATTTGATTTGTTAAAGGGTTAAATGAACATTGCATGCTTAATCATGATATTGGAGTCACGTAAGCTCTTCTCTCGCACCTTCTAGGAAATCTTGGGAATTGTAAATGATTTCTATATCTCTTTTTTCTTGAAAAACATTCAAAAGAATGTCAATTTTCATTAAAATGAACAAATTTTACTTTTGAATCAAGTATTTTCCATTGTTGAGTTCATAGTTGGATTTTACATCACCTATACTTTTCTCTTACACATTAATCTTGAGAATTAGAAACAATGTTCATCCTCTTTAAGTGTATGGAAAACTACTAAATCCATCGTGAAAGACCTAAACACTTGTTGAAGAATGAAGGCACAAGACAAAACCCAAACTACTAATATAGTTTTTGTACAGGTTTCCAAATGGTGTTCAAGTAAACAACATTAAGTATATAATATTAAAAACACACCACAATCAAAATATTATATTTGCAGGTTCAGATAAGGGTATGCCCCATCCGCTTAATTAGGACATAAACCCTTTGGCATATGCCTTATGCTATAACAATGGGGGTGGTCCAAGGAACCCCAAAGTAGTCCACGGAAGAGAGAACCTCGTGGAAAAAATGGGAATTACTCCATACTACCTACTTGACTAGTGATACACGTGATAGATAACATCAAAGTTATTTGTATCATGACCCTAGTGAGAGTACACGATGGATGCATTTATTTCCCAAATTTTTTTGAAGGTGGTAAAATAAAGTTAGGATACACCTTGGGAAAGCTTGGAAAACTAATCTCGCATTTGGATAACTTGTGACACCTAGTTGAGTGAACCACCAAGGAAGCTATCTTATCCACGAGCTAACTTTGACCATATCAAAACAAATTTGAGTTGATAGCCATCGTAAAGGGAGAACTTTTTTGGAATAGAAATCTTGTTTTTCGAACAAGGGGAGATTCCGTTAAAGTTCAAATGACGCGTCATTCATCATGGAGATTGTGAAGCATTACTTTTGTTTAGTTTTTCACTCACCCTAAGTTGAGGAAAAAATCTTCTAGAGTGACACCAAACTCTCTTCAACACCAATTAATCTACTTCTTTCACTTTATTTTGACATTTTTTTAGTCAGGAGAAGAGTGACTACTCTTTTGTTGCTAATTTATTTTATTCACCACTTTTGTGTCCATTTATACTCACCCATGTTTGCGACTGAGTTGTTAAACATCTAAAGTGCGTGGAGACATTTTCATATCATTGGTAGCCTTTTTGATCTTGATACCCAAGTCAAGATCGTCAATCATAGTTAGGCATGATTCACCATCTTGATTTTTCTTTGAACTATTATCTCACTTGTACTATATCACAAGTTTTGTGATACTTATGTCTTGTTTCTTGTAAAATTGGCCTAAGTGTCTAGATTATAATGTTACACTACGCGCATTCTAAAAATTCCTTAATATACTCTAGCATTAGTTTGTTTTCAAAAATCACCTTAGTTTTGAAAATCATTTGGTATTACCATTTGTGCATGTTATATGAATGTCATTTTGATATTCATACCTTAATTTTATGAAAATTTTGATTAACATATCTTAGTGGTAATGTTGTGTCGCTCACAATCGTAACTTTCTCTTTTTGAGATATAGGTCTTGATTGGATTCAAGTTCGCTTTTATTTATTTTTTTAGGGAGTCATATAAACTTATTGTTCATATTTACTCCTTGTTCATTTATTTGAACTTGACATAAGCGGTGACATTTTTTTAACCATTATAAAACACCAACTACCATTTGATAAAAAAAATTAGGAAGTACGAAATTTTGATAGATTGGTCTGAAAACAAGCATTGAATGATTGTATTTTGTTCATCTCTTTTGACTAATTATTTTAAGACAATAACTTTGACACATTGATTCTTTTACATCCATCATTCTTTTAAACATCGACATTCTTTGACATTTGTAAACTTCCACTTAGGTTTGATCAATACCTTTTGAACAAATTTAAAACACCTTAGTGAAGTTCTCACACATCATGGCCCTAAAACAAGATTGAGAGCTAGAAGAAAAGTCATTAAAAAACAAGCATGGGAAAATTTTAACAAACAAGGGTCGAATCCCTTTCTTGGTCATGATTTAGGACCTCTATTTTCCACAAAAAAGGAAGTAGAAGATATTATAGATCATAGTTGTGATAAAGCAAGATCACCATGAGTGGAGTTTGACTTTGAACCTGCCCTATTAGATGAATTGATGTTTATAAACAAAGATACGGTACTTGTGAGAGTTGTGGAATTAGGTGCTAGAATACCAAATGACCATGAAACTATTCCACCCGAAAACGAGGCTAATAAGTAAAAAACACCTCTCATCAACATGGATGAAATTTTTGCACATGGACATGCTTCCACATCAAACATAGAAAACAAAAACATGATGGGTTATAAATTACCATTCATCAATATGTCATGTAGAGTACAAATAGAACATGAAAACATGGAAAAAAACCCCATGCGATGAAGATGATGAAGAACTTCATGAGGAACAAGTCAATATATCAAAACAAATTCAGATCCTCGATAATTACTTTTACTAAAATCTTATGTACAAAAAAAACCAAAACAAAAATTTACATCGAGAGAAACCTAACGTAAAAAAATAGTGAACTTCAAATAGAAAACCAAGAGGAAGGAACATCAAAATAAAGTCACATATATGCCAGCTTTCCTCACTAAATAACAATTTATTTCACAATAACTACAATCGATGAAAACAACACTCATAAGCCTTCAAGAAAAAAATGGGGGAAATAGAAAAAGATATTAATATGAAGAGTTATGTCCCCATCCATTTGATAAGGCCATGTTGCTTCTATCCTTTCCTAATATATTTGATATTCCCAAATTTGACAATTATAGAGGGAAAGGTGATCCACGGGATCATGTGAATGACTTTTACATATCATGCCAAGAAGTGGCCTAAAATGAAAACTACCTCATATAAATCATTTTGAAAAGTCTAGGAGGACAAGCCTTGGAATTGTTTACTTTCTTACCTTGTGGATCTATATTCTCATGGCCTAAACTAGCAAAGAGGTTTGTATGTCATTTCTCATACAAAATGGAAAGTGACATAACCATGGTAGACTTTTGTAAAACTAAACAATGTCCAAATAAAACATTCACAATTTTTCTACAAAGATGGCAAGGGAGAGATAGCCACTTCCCTTTCTCAATACATGAAAAGAAACTTGTTAGTATATTTGTACCAAATTTGTAATCCGGAAATCACTTTTCATTTACAAATGCATTGTGTTCATAGCTTTGAAGAGGTCATTAAGAAGGGCATGGAGATAGAAAAATCCCTTATTGCAAAAGGAACTATCAAATCATCTTCCTTGGATACTCAATCTACTAAAAAAAAATACAAGCCAAAGATATTTAATAAAAAAATAATGTGGGAGGATACAGAATCATAGATTCCAAATGTATACAAGTGGTCCAATTTGGTCAACCTTTTAAATTGACCAAAGTGCCGATTCAGCCACCAACCAAGTGTATAATTTTTACTCCTCTTAACGAGTCTTTTTCCACAATCTTGAAACAATTTGATACAATCGAGATGGTAACTTATCCTACAACACAACCCTTTGATGAAAATGATCATAAACCTTCATGATATAAAGAGCACGAATATTGTGATTTTCATCATGTAAAGGGACATAAGATAGACAAGTGCCTAAGACTTTGACACTTAATTCAAGATCAATTTGATAATGGAGAGATAGAATTTGATGCACCAGAGATATCAGATGCAAAATGAAAGGATGGGGATATTCAAAGATCCATTCCCTAAACATGATAGGCCAGATGGGAAGAAGTCGGATCAGGGAGAGTTATCCCAAAGTTACAAATCCGTGAAATATCTGTATACCAAAAGTGATAAAAATCATTATGACTCACTCATTAGATGTGTTCACTCTTCTGATGAGCATGTGAATACCATTAGGTTCAAGGAAAAATACTGCACTGCAATAATAAGGCACATTTATCTCATGATCTTAGATCCTCCTTTTTCTACCCCTAAGGATGGTCAGTGCAACATCTAAGAGCAACTTGAGAAGACATCCACTAAGATTTCAATATTGGACCTTCTTAAAATATCGAATGTACATAAGGACATCCTATACAAAAGTATTACATTTACAAGTATACCCTTCACATTTACAAGCCACAGTGGCAAACATTACACCATGTGAACACATCTCATTCAACCATAAAGAAATCCCTAACAATGATCACATACATAATCGTCCCATGTATATAGAGGTATTTTTTACCTGCTGGAAGATAAAATATATGTTTGTGGACAACAGGTTGGGTATGAATATATGTACATTGAACCTAATCAATTAGCTAGGACACACAAAGGAAGATAGAGAGTCCCACATTATCACCATAACCACTTATGAAAATATGGAGTGGGAGTCAGCTAGAACAATAACACTGCCGATGGAAGTAGGGTCTACTTGCTAAAACATGAATATTGATGTCTTAGATTTGGAACTTCCATACAATATACTTCTTGGCCACCCATAAATTCATGCCATGCAGGCCATACCATCAAAATTTCATCAGTGTATTACATTGAAACATGAGGGACACATTGTTACCATTCGAGGTGATGTAAAACTCTTCGCTCACTACAGATCTCTCAACATCTTTCCACATAGGGGTATATATAGATGTCCTTTCGCTAATATTTCTACTCCCCTTCGGTCAAAACATATCGAATCTTGGGTAAACTCATACTCCCTAAGTTCTTGTGCTCAATATGATTCTATGTCTACTTCTCCCTTTGATTTGTGGGAGTTGAAAGTCATTGAGTATGGTTGTGAAAAATATAATGGGCAATAATTTCTTCTAGATTTAGATCTATCTTTATCACCAAAAATAAGAGGTAGACCCAACTATTAGTTTAAACAGCCTAAAGATGAACGTACTATAGGGGCATTCTTACTTATAAGATTACTTGTAAAAGATAAATTGTTGGACCCAGCTACAACTTGGATCCCAGAGGACAGTAAGCCCACCTACTACGAAACCACAGAATATGCCAAATCTAGTAGAACAATGTATTCCATGCGTTACAAATGACTTGAATGTGGAAAATTTGAAAAAGGATAAAGATATTTGGTCCCACTTCTACATTTCAAAACAAAATGCTATGGTATTGGTATTCAACCATATGGGTCATGTCTCATGTATCAAGATGCTACATGTTCTGAGCATGAGGATAACTCTACTTATTTAGATAGTGATACAAATTCCCACTGTAGCCAATACGAGGATCTTTCCTCCACGCACCTTTCCATGGACACCATTATCATTATCATAACCCCCACTGATCCTAAATTTGACCTTGTATACCCTACCCTTTTCGATTGGGACCAACAAACATCATATGCCATTGGATCTCTTTGAAAATGATGAGGCTATTATAGAATTTATGGGCATACGTGATACCATTCCTATCAGAGATCACAAGAAAGGTTTCTTCATTGACTTGGAAACATGTGCATACCTCAAACAGGAAGCTGAGTTTTGTGGTAAGAAAAATTTAAGAAAAACTGAAGGGAAATCTTCTGAAGAAAAGCCTCAGAAAAAATGTACATCCAAGTCACAAAGTGAAAACCTCTTTGAGACATTGGTTGAAAAACAATTAAAATTATCAATGGAAAAAATAAGTGACCATAATGAGGGTAAATATCTCATAGAGATGCCCTTAGAAGAAGATTTGAACCTTCCTCCAAATCCTACGCGTATGAAGGATATGTCAAAAATTCTCATAGAGGAAACATTTTATGTAAGTATTGGAATAGAGGAAGACCCAAATATAGTCAAATTGGTAGCTTTTATTTTAGCACAAGAACAAAAGACATTCACCTTGATTCTCAAAGAATTTGTGGATATATTTACATGGTCTTATAAAGATATGCCAAGCTTAGATCCAACTTTGGTGGTGCACCAATTAGTAGTTCATCCAGATGCAAATCCTATTAAATAGAAGCTAAGGAAAATGCATCCACGAGTGGCCCTTCTAGTTAAAGAGGGGTTAGAAAGAATATTAGCAGTAGGGTTTATCAGACCCATTGACTACTCTGAGTGGATATCAAATGTACTTCTAGTACAAAAGAAATGGTTTGGCATCAGAATTTGCATAAACTTTTGGGACATCAACAAGGCATGTCCAAAAGATGATTTTCCTTTTCCTAATATCAAAATGATTGTCGATTCAACTGTAGACTATGAAATGCTATCTCATATGGATGGATTTTTAGGATACAACCAAATCAAGATAGCAAGAGAAGAATCAACATAAGATGGCCTTTACAACCCCTTGGGGAACATTTTGTTGTCAGGTAATTCCCTTTGGCCTTAAAAATGCCAGTGCAACCTTTGAATGAGTGAAGACAATAATATTCCATGATATGCTCCATGAAATCATGGAGGACTATGTAGATGATATCCTCAAAAATTTCAAGGCAAGAGAAGACCACTCTAAATTTTTGGGACGTATCTTTGAATGTCTGCGGCAATATAAGGTCAGATTGAATCCAAATAAATGTGTATTTGGGGTATTATTAGGAAAGTTGCTAGGCTTCATTTAATTAATGAGAGGGATTGAGGTGGACCCATCCAATTTCACTAAAATTACTAAAATTCCTCCTCCAGAGAATATAAACTAGCTATGCAGCCTGCAAGGGAAATACAAGACAATCGCCATTTCATTTATGAGCTTGTT
Source organism: Taxus chinensis (assembly GCA_019776745.2). NCBI lineage: Eukaryota > Viridiplantae > Streptophyta > Pinopsida > Cupressales > Taxaceae > Taxus > Taxus chinensis. The sequence continues at coordinate 38,688,618 of CM034156.1, read as the reverse complement.
GACAAATTTCATTGATTCACCCATCTGAGTAAGAAACATGTCGACTTCAGCTAGGGACTAGAACAATAACAAGCCTTTGCCTTTCTTAAATAATACATGGTTAATCCACATGTCCTCATGTCTCAAACTCCAGGTGAGCCACTTCTGCTATACATATATGCTACCCAGTTTTCTATTGGCACTTTTCTCACATAATATGACCTAGGATAAAAAGAAAAATCAATGTACTATCTCATATGTACTTTAATTTCCTATAAGTTCAACTATCCTCAAATTGAAAAAAATTGTCTAGATGTTGTTTTTACCTTCCAAAAACTTCGCCCTTACCTATTGAATACCAAAACCAATCTTATATCTAAATTCAACCTAGTCAAGTACTAGTTTTCAAAATATTCCCTTATAGGTAGAATGGATAATTAGATCATTCTACTCAGTGAATTGGACATTGAGTACATACACTACAAGTCAGTTAAAGGAAAAGTACTTGCTAACCAATTAACAGAAGCACCTTTACCTAGAACAGATCCAATTAGTCTGGATCTACCTGATGCATTGTTAATTTATATTGAAGAATTTCTTATGTGGCATGTAAATTTTGATGGATCATTTAGTTTCCATGGTTTGCGAGTAGGTGTATTGCTAATCTCTCCTTCAAGATACCCCATACTGCAAGATTTCCATATTGAATTTCCTTACACAAGTAACATTACAAAGTATGAGGTGGTCATCACTAGAATGAATATGGAGATAAAATGGAACATCCACCATCTTAAGGTCCTTGGAAAATCACAATTTATTATCAATAAATTCAACGATGAGTAAAAGGTCAAGGATGAAAAACTCATCCCATATAGAAATTTGGTGGAAACTTTGAAAGAGTATTTTGTACACATGACCTTTGAACAAATTCCAAGGGCACAAAACCAATCTACAGATGTAATGGAAACAATGGGTACTATGCTCTAGATTCCACCAAAAATGAAGTATAGGCCATTATTTATTGAAAATATATGTCAGCCTACATATAACATGCCAGATCATTACCTAATATGTGAATTTTTTGGTCACAACTCCTCATGGTATGCCCATATTTTTAACTACCTCCAAAGCACTACCTTTCCTCACAACATTACCCATTCTAAAAAACAAATCCTTATCTGCTAAGTAGCCCATTACACCCTCATAGGATGCATGCTTTATGATTGTGCCCAAAATTGGAATCTATTTCATTGTCTAGATGCAATAGATTTAGTCCAAGTGGTCATGGAGGTACATGAAGGATTATGTGATGCTCATACAAACAAAATGGTATTATAAATTTTTTTTGTAAGGGTGGGCTATTACTATCCTACTATGGAGATAGATTGATGTAACCATGTAAGAAATTTTTTTCTATGTCAAAAGTATTGAAATTTCATTCATGCACTATCATAACCTTTACAGACCATAAAGACACCATGGCCATTTTCCAAATGGGGATTATACTTAATAGGAAAGCTCACCCCTATCTCATCAGGTAGTCATACCCACGTCATCATAAACACATAATAATTCACTAAGTTAGAGGAGGTTGTCCCATTAACATATGTTATAGGTGCTTAGATGTCATTGTTTATCAGGAATCACCTTATTTTCTAGTATATCATCCTAAATTCCATTGTTATTGATAACGGAAATTCATTCAAGAAAAATATGGTTAAGGATCTTTTTCATCGCTTTCAGATAAGATTAAAGTGGTCCATGCCATATTACCCACAAGGTAATGGGTAAGCATAATCCACTAATGAAATGTTCGTTCAAATCATCAAGAAGATGGTGAGTAAGATAGGTCGCAAATGGAATTTGTAAATCCACTTTAACCTTTGGGCTTATAGGACCTCCATTAGCACTCCTATGGGTGCGACACCCTATTCCCTAGTATTCAAAACTTAATCTATCATCCCATTGTAGATTGAGCTTCCTTCTCTAAGAATATCTCTTAGGGATTATCTAGATAAGGATGAGGATTATAGAGTGCTTAGAATTTTAGAGTAAGAGCTCCTAGATGAAAGATGCATCCGTGCCCTCAATCATCTCAAAGTGTATCAAAAAAGAGTCTCATGGAATTACAACAAAAGGATCATACCTCATCAGTTTGAGGTTGGATATCTGGTTTATGAAAGAGAATCAGGTCAACACAAGGGCATAAAGAGAGAATGAAGGAATGTTTGAACCTCATTGGTTAGGACCTTATGTCATTGTGGCCAAATATGGGTCAAGTGAATACAAGTTTTCCCATCCTAATAGAGTTAAGCTTCTTAAATGCTATGCACCTCAAATGGTTATATACTTGAGCATGGTGCAGAAAATGTGAAAACAACATAAAAAGCATAAAATTATTCAAAAACACAAAAAAAGGTCATCCAAATGTGAAAACCACACAATTTTGGTTTTGTGGATGGGTCCCTTGGTGAAAACCAGTTTTTGGCACCTTGGGAAGATTTGTTGTTCACTAGCATTTTGCATATAGGGGTAATTTTACTTAGCCTAGGACTAGTTCCAGACCTCCATATGAGATTCTATGTGAACGTATCCTATCAGGCCTTGATTTGAATGATTCTCCTCTTGTTTTTTTGTGAAATTTTTTCCTTTGTATATTCCTTTTCTTACACTAGGGGCAGCATCGTGCTTTCACTTTCCTATATATATCACGTGCACCTACCCTTTTATATTCCTATTTAACGCTGGGGGCATCCATGTTTCTTGGTTTCCTGTACATAGCTTAAGAAAACCTTTAGAAAATCAAAAAATGTTCAAAATATCCAAAAAAATCATATAACCTTTGAAAAACCCAAAATAATAGAAAATTGTCTAACAAACTTCCCAATACAATGCAAAACACATTGAAAAATAGTGCTACAAAATCAATAGTTTTTGTTTACTTTTTTTGTTTCTTTGTTTGGTTTCCTACTTTCCTTGTTTGGTTGCATGTACATTATTTGCATATTGTTTACATGCTTGTACATTCGTATTGTCTTGCTTTAAACATACTTACCACTTGAAATTAATCGTTTCTTGCTTAGAATAGATTCATTTGCATGTGTTCTTGTGGAGTGTGTTTTGATTGCATGGTGGTACATAGTTTCTTTAGGTTAATTTAATGTGTATATTTGGTAGATCTATTAACATTTGCTTGTGCTTATTTTTTTCTTATACATATCTTTTTTATCACATCATCATATCTCTATCTATATCATCACATCTAACATCATATATACATCATATACAAATAACATGATAAGTCTACATAATACATGCATGCTAAGATAATCATCATGTATCACCTCATCAAATGGGGGAAAGAGGGATCGAAAATATCAAAATCTATACCCCTCGCACTGATATCATCATGTGCAATAAATCAAAACAAAATCATATGTAATAACAAATGATAACATCTACGGATATATCATGAAATCAATAAACATGCAATATATCATCAATAACACAAGGTCCAAAATAGTCATCATCATCATCATAAATATCAATTTGAAATGTTCAAATATACATGTATGTCTCAAAATTTACATTATCTGGATACAAAACTAGCCATCTGGGAATAGATCAAAATAATTTTTCATCATGAGGTATACAAAAATAATAAATGTACATCGATAAAAAATAAGCCTTCATAAGAGGTGTAAATTAGATAAATCATAAAAAGTACATGATCATCAAGGAAGAGTCATCAACGACTCTTGTCCTTTCTTGGGCTTCCTGATCTAGGGAGTGGAGGAGGCATCTGCTGCTTATGAGAAGGCTCTGCCACTGTAATCTTCTACACAACTGGTTGTTGTAGTGAGCAAACAAATCTATATGTCCTCTGGGATCTAGTTGTATGACTCTGTAAAACAACGTGGTCCTCTGACCCTCCAGAACTACCTTGAGGTAAGTTTCCTTGTAATAGGTGGCTTCCCCAATGGCTTTCATGATACTAGATAACATATATGTCTTTTCAACTACTATGGCTGCCTCTATAGCACATTCTCGTTCTCCTGTAACCTTGCCTACACCAACCTGTTCCTTTATCAATAAGCCAACCTCTCTATCCATGTCTACAGTAATAGTGAGGACATGATCTTACACCTATTGTAAAATTCTTGTAATCTACAACATCTGCACTGCCATCCTCCATATTTTCTAAAACTATGTGGCACCACTACCTCCCTAGATAACCTGTTCCCTGGCCTCATCTCGTTCAGTTGTTAATGTATTAGCCTGTGCTCTAGCCTGATCTCACTCGAGCTTGATTATTTGTACCTAGACCATTACCTGGTCCCTCTCTGATGTAGCGTACAACTGGACAACTATGACCTGCTGAAGCTGCAAATGAAGCTCAACTATATGTCCCCCATCTCTTCCCAGCTCTCTAATCTCCTCCATCATCTGATATCCACCATCCCTTGGTAGAATAAGAAGTGACCCATGTTGTGGAGCTCCTCCTGTAGCACAACCCTTTAGCGCTCTCTGTACTACCACCTATTGTAGTGGGACATCTAGTCATACAACCATGCTCACTCGACACATCTTAATCTACCATACTCAAACACGTTGTCTTTGTACCTATTATTGTATGGGTAAAGGACCTTGTCCCCCAACCTATTTACCTCCCTCATCCTCCCTCTAACCATCTTCAGGTGCCCTAACCCCTAAGGCCCATGCTTCCTATGGAATGGTTAGATGATCCGGTAACACTGTCACATACCAAGGAGTATACTGAATAGTGGTCTCGACATATCTAAAATGCCTCAATGGAATCCATTGCTGCAAAACCCTCTGATAAAAATTGGCATGGGCCCTGGATAGCTTAATCTAGGGCCCCATGTGAAATCTCTCGGTAGCACTGTAGGCATACCACATGTTTGTGTTGGGAACATCTTGAACATCCCTAAACTAGTGGGAATATCAGTCCACGTGATAGTACTAAATCTTTTATCCTTTGTTGCCTATCAAAAATTTCTCTACTATTGCTATACTGAGGTCATCATCATCCTCTATCCAATGATAATAATGACAGGGCCTCCATAATATCATCTATTTTGTAAGCTCATCAAAATCCCACCTATAATGTTAGTTGCTACCTATATGTCCTTGAATGTTACCACCTATCAAGACCCATCCCATAATAGATGGATCCTTTGAATCTCGATCCTGTGACTCACCTTCAAGGTAATCAATCATTATATGGTCCCATGACTAGATTTGTAACAAAATTGTTGGACCCATGGTCTTTTCACCATGGTATGTAATCAAATGCACGTCCAAATACAAGTGTGCCATCATGCACTGGCCCTAATAGTATCCCTCACCTCGTAATAACCCTTTTATAACTCCAGTAAGGTCAAATCGAAAGGTAGCACCTATCTTGTCAGGGACAAGAATGTCATTGACAAGTACCATCAAATATACATATAATGCAATGAAAACGTGGCTCTACAATGCAATAGTTTGGATAAACTATCATCCCTCAGTGAGGTATATCCAAGCAACCAAACACCTCAATGAGACACCATGTAATAGCCTCATCATCAATAGTATAATCAACTAATTGACCAACTATAGGAACATGGAATATACACAAGAAATCTTCAAGTTTAACAATCGTCTCCCTTATTGGGATTCGGCTGCATTGACTCTCTTAGTGTGATCTCTCGGAAAAATCTATAAGGAGACCATGGTATAAAGTAATCGTAGGCATATGTGCTACTTAGGAAAATCTAGTCAAATCTATCAAGATTGCCAGCATCCGTCGGTCACATGAATGGAAGCCAGCCTCTATGGTGGCTTATCGGCTATGTCGCTCCCTCATTTAAAGCGATGGTAAACATAACTATAAAAGATAATCCACATGGTTTAATTCTCTTCTATCTAACTAATTTTTCATCTCAGTTCCCTCTTTTCATTCACTAATACTTCTTCTACAACTTTGGCAAGTTAGGATTCATCCCTTCATTTGCGTATACATGCTCATTTGAGCATGTATGCACCTCTTTATGTGTATACATGCCTGGTATGTGCACTCACCTTCCATCATGCATAAGAACCCATAGTAATGTGTATGCCTATGCCCTAACAAACCTACATACCTAGGAGCATACGCGGCCCTTTTTCCGTATACGCGCCCTTCTACTCATGCATGCCTAGATGTACTCATTTCCACCCAACCCTGTGTATGCCAACGTTTGGATGCATACACACACGCATGCATTCCACTAACATGTACACCTACATGTACACATTTTAGACATGTGTACACCCACCTTTTGCCTCATACATGCCCTAGAAAACACGTACACATCCTACACTAATAACTAACAACAATAAATGCTATAATAAATTATAAAAATTACAAAGTAAGGTTATGGGCACTCACGAGTGGTCCATTGTCATCATATCAAGCATATGCCTTGATAGTGTCAGATTGTATGTAGAGGCTATGAACTCTTGCCATCTCGTTAATCACTCGTGGCATCTCACGGTAAAACTTCGGCAGAGCTCAGTAACAAATAAAACTAATCGCGATGATTTACCCCCCTCGAGATGGGTATATATCTCACCTTTTTCCCCCACTGTAATGCCTTAGGGGCATGTTTGGACCATTGTGTTTCTTGTAACACTTTTTCTATCCACCATGATGATTATTTCTATTAAATAATCATTTTTAACTAATTTTCACCATGCTAGGGCATATTTGTATTACCTAGCGCCTATTTCTTCTCCTTGGGGAAATTTTCTTGCTTCCTCAAAATCTTCTATGTTCTTATTTATTCTACTAAAAATCACAATTTTCCAAAAAATGAGGAAAATCCTAAAAAATTGAACATTTTTCTAAAATCCTGAAAAATCATAAAAAATCAATAAAAATTTAAAAAATTGGTGATTGGCCCATAACGACTGAAATTCATATCTTGCACATGGTCATCCCATATGTTTTTGGTATTTTCACGTGTTCAAGAATTTAATGACTCCCGGATCATAAGATATACATCTACAAAGCTAACATGATTGTTTCATCAATATTCTAGGGCACATATTGTTGCCTAATTTTGTCTCATTACGCACAACACTTTATCAGTGGACCTCATTTCCTTCATCATTTCCCCTAGCATGTATCCTTGCTTTGGGTGTCATATTTAACCCTTATCATAAATCATGAACATTTGGGGATATTCGGCTTGATAACAAAACATTTTTGCAACCATATTGACCGTTGTTGGTTTGAGTATGTGTGTTTGTACTCATTACCCTATTAAATGTGCTTGTTTCCTTCTCGTATTGCATTACTGTCTATATGTTGCATTGAGTTGGTTTTTGTACAAATGTGAAATTATTTGTAGAATAGATTATTATGTCATTCTATTTTTTTCATATGCTTATATTTTTAATAAGGACCGATGATGTAGATCCTTTGCAAAATGATGATTAGAATGTTGCTCTACACTAGATGCAAGACTAGTTCTTCCATAGCCTTCGTCCTCTCTTTTCAATCATTCTCCTATTAATATTATTCTTCTACTTCACTTTGGGCATCTTACCCCTACACATTCTTCTATCGATTTCTCTCATGTTTTCACTCGTTGATCACCTTCTTTTATCACCCCATCGACACTCGAGGGGGCATATCTCACTTCTACAAGTTTTTCTTCTACCTGTTCAAAATTTTACATGTCTACTATATTTGAAGTGGTGTAACTTATGCCACCCCAAAGAGGGGAAAATGTAGACACCTATAATTTAGCACTAGCAATTTAAATACTTAAATTGTGCTAACTATACTACTTCTCGCAAATTGACGACATATCTTCAATATAACACACTTCCTCTTCTATGATCATTAATTAATTACATTACACTAACTAATTGACCCTTCAATCCAAAAAAGATGACAATTAATGACCTTCCATTATTTGAACCCCTTTCTACTTGATTTTACTTAATTATTTGTAATTAATTAAGTTTCCCCTTCTATTAGATAAATAAATCATCATTTATTTAGCCTAAATATTTTCTATTCCCTAAATCATACAAATTGTTCTTCTATAAGATTATATAAACCTTTCTCACCCATTAATTAATCACTTTGGTTAATTAATAATTCCCCTCAAACCCCATGAGCCACTAAAGGACAAACTAAACTCTATTAAGGTTGACTCAACCCTCTTTCAACCATGATCATCCTATTGGTGAGAAAAAATTTCAGGTGGAAAAACTTGTGGATTTATTGCCAACACTCAGAGAATCTAAGTCGCTCTACTGAACTAGTGAAGCTTCTGTATATGCATGCACAAGTAAAGGTAGATTTTCTTGGTAGCCTTACGGTCAGGTATCCAACTAGAGAACTCTATTAATCCTACAGTAAAGCTAGCAATATCTTGCTAGGGAAGACTTTGTCTGAAGAGTGGGAAAGGGGAGTGAGAAAAGAGGTAGGAGAACTAATGTTGCAGGTTTAAAATTAGATACTAGAACACACTAGATATAAATTTCATCACATGCACTAAAATTAGGAGATAACAATACCAATTAGAATTTAATGAACACAAAGTATCAGTAAACCCGTTAGTAAAAAAAGGCTCAAAATTCCTTCTTCTCGTATTGATGCTCAAGAAAAAATTGTATATAGTATGAGAATGGAAGACATTGAGCATAGGGGAAAAGTGGCTAACTCTTTTCACTCACAAGTGAGCAAAATATATCTCATCAACTTACAAGAATTCAACTAGCTAGAATAATTTCAGAATTAGAACCCCTTGGAATGAAGAGCTCATTCCAATTAATAGTGCTAAACTTGAATCCTCATCTTCCTGATGCTCTTTCATATTCCTCATTTTGAATTTAGACTATTCATATTCCTATTAAAATGTTAAGTCCCTTTTATAGAAATAATTGAACTTAAATTTTACATCATGTCTCTACATTCATGTTAAGACATATCAAAAAGTGCAAACCCTCAACAAAAAATTATAACATAGAGGAGAAAGAATGTTGGGGGGGGGAAGAAGGAGGAGGAAAAGAAAGGATGTCACCCCTAATGATGTTTAAAGACCATTTTTGATTGAAAAATAAAGTTCAGTGAGACTCTAAATATTTTTTCTTCTTGCATCCTAATAAACTCCTTCAAATTATCTCATGAATGCTTGCCAAGTTGAATGAACTATTCCACTAATGACTGCAACTCCCAACCTATGTATGATATACCTGTGACCTGAACTGTGTACTAATTGTCGAAAAAAATTGTCCAGATCCCTTAGATGGAACTCAAATTACCTATGATCGATTCCCATAGATGATCCAGAATGATGGTGTTTACCTGAATGATCATCCCTCTATGACCCATTGTCTCAAACTTTCCCTTTGAGAAAAACCTACAATTTTTAGTAAGTACAGATGGGGAAACTTATTATTTTTATTAAGTGTGGTAGTTTAGATTTTCCCAACCTCAATCAGATATGGTATCTTGAATTATTTCTTCTTACTGTGTTCCTTTCACCTTTTGGAACTGGATATGTATAGCAAGGGCTTGTGGAAACACTTACTATTTTTAGTAAGTGTTAATTGGGAGTCGAGATTACATTTTTTATGACTTTTCCTGTGATACTCCCTCTATGTTCATTGCCTTATTCATAGCCTCTTCAAATTATGGCTTACCCGAGGTAATAAACCCCTATTTAGGAAGGCATGCTATTTTTACTAAGTGCACCGTGGATGTCAGATTGCAACAAAACAAGTCTTGAAAATATAGGTTTTATCTCGGGGTTCCATGTTCTGTATTTTGATTACTTCCTTCCTCTGAACAAGTGGGAAAATGATATTTTCATTGGCAGGGGAAGAATACAGAAAAAAAAATAGATCCCTACATATCCCTAAAAAATAGGGACTTCATGGCATGAAAACTAGTTTACATGAAACTAGATTTTTCAACAATTATTCCCTTCAATTTTCACGCGATTTCACCCACTTGAACCTTAAGAAGTGAAGAGGTAGCTCAATGCATTTTGCATAGATGTTCGTCATGTGAAAGGATAGAAATATGATGAAAATTGAGTCATATGTATCCCTAAAAAATAAGGACTTCATGGTATGAAAACTAGTTCACGTAAAACTAGATTTTTCAACAATCATTCCCTCCAATTTCTACGTGAATTCACCCACTGGAACCCTAAGAAATGGAGAGGTAGCTCACTGATTTTTTCCACTATTGTGTCATGGCAGCCATTGATGGAGCTTGAAATTTACAGTTTTGGATTTTGTCTCTATTTATGATGAAATCAACTCCATTGCGATAGGATTTTTCTTCTTTTCTGAGTGGTGAAATTTCTCTTTGATCTAATTACCAATTTGATGGGAAATTGAGATTTGTTCTTCATGGAGCAGAAGAGAAATTTATTTACTAGGAGAATTCCTTGCTGCAAATGGGAGGTTTGAATATGATTTTTTAATGTCCTTCAATATATAAGAACTCGGCAATAAACGGTTTGTCAATCTGTGCACCGGTTTCTAAGATCTCTTTGATTTTCAGTTTCACGGCAATGAAGATTTTCAAACTTCTTCTTCTTCATTATTCATTTGATTAATATTTCTTCTAGGACCTGCATGTTTTTATTTCTTTGAGTATATATTTTCTATATTTGAGTTGGATCAACTTTCATTAATGGTGTGACTTGGTGTGAGCAAGTTGCGGAGCTATGGTGGAATGAATCTGTGCATAGGAGAGTTAGATGTTAGAAGCAGGAAGCAGAGAAGTTTTTTAAATTTTTGAAATGAATAATAGGATGGATATGGGTTAAGTTTTCAATGTTTTATGTCCCTAACCTATGATGGACTTAAGGGGCATCAAATTTCATGGTGAGCAAGGCGACGACAGGGAATGAAGGCTAAAAATCAACTTTAAAGCACTTAGGGGATGGAAGGTCATCATATGGATGACAAGAAAAATCCCGTAGGGGTTGGGAAAAATTTTCCATGTTTTATTTCACTAACCTATGAGGGACATAAAATTCCATGGCGCTCCTGGTGATGACATGTGGCAGTGATCAGATGGTTGAGGCTTTGAGCTTCCGCAAACACCTGGGGGCTGAACAGGCAATCCTGGAGGTCGTATAAGGATCCAGAGGTCATATGGGGGATAGGGGGATTTATCCATGGTTTATTTCCCTAACCTTTAGGGACATGAGAGACATAAAATCCCGTGAAGCTTTTAGAGCTGACATGTGTCCTCCAAAAATTTGACTAACTCCCAAACTCGCTCTAAAAGGAAAACTTGAATCGATGATAACGTGAGTTCCCGATGGACGTTTTCAATGATATTTTATATGATCCTAACTATAAATTACATTTGGAGTCAAATTATGGGGGTCTCAAATATTTATTCCTCAATTTTATCCCTAAAAAAATAATATTTTTGGTTTGGTACTCAACCTGTGCATGAGAAAAACTACTTTGAGACCCAATGCACCAAAGTGTTGTGAAAAAAATAATTTCACCATCTTATAGGGATTTGAATTTAATTTTTGATGATTTTTTTTCTCCTAACTCCATCTAGAGCTCCCAAAATAACCTTTAGAAGTTAAACTAGTGTTTTGGCCTATGCACTTCACGGGCTATTGAACCCTAATTTTGGTGAAACTACCCCAACTTCTCCAAGTCCTTCCTGAATCTTCCTTAATTTCCTTTACAATGTCCCAAGGCCTTTTAATTTCCTCCATTGCCATTTTCAATTTTTTACTCCACTCCATGGGTTTTATCCAATCCTAGGAAGGCGAGTGATGACTCTTCCCACAACTGCCTTAAGCTTGCAACTTTAAATGGAATTTCCTAAATCACCTATTGGGATGAGATAACATCAATTGGGAGGTCACTAGATTGAGTGGGTGGATTTGGTTTGTTTGGGAAATGATAGAACATGAAAATTATGGCATAGGGGTATAGTTTTCATGCTCATACATTGTCAATTTCCCTGTTTCACATTTACATGAAAACACTTCCCCAGCTAACTAAACCTAGGTATTATCCCACATATAAAGGGAGGTAAATACTAATTTATCCATTCGGATATATAAATATCCCTTATCTTACTATTCTACTTACACCTAAATGAGCATAAAGCCTAAGTTATAGCCATTTTATCATCTTAAAGCATTCTTCCATTAGAGGAGCTAGCTATCTTCATTTTGTTGCATTCATCCATCCAATTTTGAAGTCAAATGGTCTTGTAACCATGGATTGACAAGACTCCATTCTTGAAACCTTGGCATTCAAACATACAATCAACCCTTTTTGATTGTTAAGGATATAAATAGGTTTATTTCATTTAATAGTATTCAATAGAGATAGAGATTAATTTCATATCATATTAGTTTGATGCTTATTCATGTTCTAATGCATAGATTTTAGTTTGGCATTGTATTGAGGCTATTAGGTGTTAGTCTTAATTTTACTTGCATAGCTAACTAATTATTGCACACAGTTGCTCAACCAAATAAGATAAAAATTCAACTTGCATGATGACTATTCACTCACTTTTTACCCACCCATTGTATTAAAATAAATGATTTAGTGTAATGTCATTTACCTTTATTCCCCGTTTTAGGATGATGCGAGTGATAAAAATTTATTTTTTAATTCAGTGGACAATACATTAATGGTGGCCATTAATGTGTTATCATAATAAATTCATAATAAAATAGCTTAAATTATAAAAGAAATGAATGTCATATCAAAAATTAAATTATAACTATAAAAGGTAAAAAACTTTATTAAATATGTATACAAAGTAAGAAAAATGTATGCGAGATATGTATGTAAAATATATTTCACTATGATAATGGATGTGGAAAGATAAAAGTCCCCGGGAGAGATGTATGCCTTACAATTCTCTGTAAATGAAGATGACAAACAAATGGGAAAAATCTATAATTGAGACATTTATGCCTCTAAACTTGAAAAAATGTGACCTACAACTTTTATATCTAAATGTTATCACCAAAAAACAACCTTTGGGATAACATGGTACTATCTCTCAACTTATCAGACTTGCTACTTGAGACAGACCTCTGGAGAAGACCAGTTCCTCTACCTATTCCTAATGCTAAATTACTCCTACAACGGGAAATGTAACTATCTAATACTATTCTAACAATCAGAGGGACAACAAGAAGAGAGAGATTCTTGAAATCAGAAATCCTAAGCTAAGATAGGTGATAACACCAAGAAGAGGGGGAAATATAATCTCAAATGAGTGAAAATGAAAGGAAAATGGAGGAGGAGAGGGCATACATGAGTGTTACAGTCTAAAACAAAATTAAAACTCTCATCTCTATACAGCACAACAGAGAAAAACACTGTAAAAGAGAATAAAACATACACATTGTCCACCATAAATGTAATGTAGAGGTAAAATAATACAATTAAAAAATAGGGAAGAGAATAGCCACAAAACACAGATTTTATTACTTCAAATATATACACATTTCATTACAATAAAGGAGAAAGGAAAAAATCACCATGCATAGATCCAAATCTAAGGCCTACAATGAAAGATCCATAAGTGGCACTTGTAGAATGATGCACCAACATTCCAAGAGGGCCAAACCTTTAAAATGGGAAAGAGAGAGGAGGGAAAATAGAGGGAAAATTGGATTTCCACATTAAACAACCAACATGATCCATTGAATGTCTAAAAATATATATATGAACGTTGTCAAAGCCATTACCCATGATACTTTTCTTATAGGAGAATGAATGGGAAAAATACCTCATCAAATATGGTGGTTGAGCTATGTGTAACCACTCTTTAATGCTTGGATATTTTATGAAATTTGGAGTTATATGGAGAAAGTTATGGTCCTCTGATGTTATGGAGCTCAGGAGAGTCACGATATGGTTCCTTGTGGGCTAAAATAGTCTTCTTTAATCCTCTTCTGCAAAGTGCGGAAGAATGGGTCGATCAGAGAACTTGTGACCTGATGGAATAGTTACCTACATGCTTGAATTGTCTGATCTGGCCGCAACACTTCCCGTCGTTTCCCCTTCTCTTTTCAATGGATGAGTCACTTCTGTAGAAAACTACAGGAACGTGGGAGTTGTTTCATATTTTCCAACTATACCTACATCAAACAACGTATACGATTTCTACCTCACTATTGGAAATATTTATCATGTAGGTAATACGATTACCTAAGGAAGTATTCCATTAGTACTTTAAAGAACCAACCCATCTAATTTCAAGTACACAAATCTCTTCTTGTAGTTGATGCAGAAAAATGGGGAGCAAGAAGAATGAATGAACAGTTCCTTGTGTTCCTCCAAATGCCGATTTGGGTGATCTAATTGTTATTTTTTTCCAATTTTGAGGGTCTTTATAAAATTATGTAAATTAGGGACTTGACAACATCGAAAGGAATGTTCCCAACATTGATTCTAGAAAATTTTAATTAATTTTTCCTATCTGTGTTCATGATGGAATTATAAGTTATAAAAATAAATCGAGAGGTTATTTTGGATAAAAATTAAATATTTTTACTTATAATCTTCTCTCATCATACAAAATAATATTATTTATAGTGAAATAATGTCATAGATGAAGGGTTCCAAATGGAAGTCAAAAGTTAATCAACTAAAGGATTTTTAATAGAAGCCAAAGTGTCATCAAATTAAGGGTTCCAAATGAAGGATGAAATTTCATCATTCATGGAGATGACATCCATCCATGTTTAGACCAAATTTGAATGTGAAAAGGATGAAAAAAATATTAAAATAATTTTATTATTTTAAGTTTTCCTTGTTGGGGTCATATCTTCTATCCCATTGACCTGATTTGAGAATCATTTAATCCATTGGAAAGATAAGAGAGTGAACCTAAAAAATATAATACAAGATAATAAACTATGATATATTCATATAATTTGACCCCCATTAAACTATGATATATTCTAAATCTGTCAAAACTTGCAAAAAATAAATTTAAGGACTTTTTAAATATACTTTTAAAAAACTTATCTTCGAATGTTGACATAGATCAGCATTTTTCTCATATTTAATCTGGATCATTCCCCCTCTTGAAAAGGAATGGGAACCATTGTTTTTAGGGATGACCTTTGTTGTACATATATGTTTTGAGTGTTGAATTGATCCCCTTCCACTTGAGTGTAGTGGCCCACCCAAAATTCCAATTTTATTATATTAAGAGACCTATGTGTAGGGATATTAGTAGACAAACATGTAGAACTATCATGGTTTCACTTCCCATAAATATCATAAGGATGTAGATTCGAAGAATGAGTAGAATCATGACATGTTCCACCACAATGACTACAAATGTTGTGATGAATCAAATATCTTCCATAAACAAGAATATGAGGTTCACATTAATTTTGAGAAGAAAATTATGGATGCACACTTTATTTGATGAATGTGAGACCCATGGTGTGCTGATATGATTCCACACTATACTTGAGACAAAATTTCTTTGGTCTATGTTTTTCTTTGAGAAGTTCTTGGATTTCATTTCCATATTTTCCAAAGCCATGTAAATCATAACCCATTTTATTTAACAACTTGAAACCAATACCTTTTGTGTGTTTTTCAAAAATACCAATCACATATTGGAGAATTATCAGGATGCATTAAACAAGAAAAACATACCTTGCTTTCTATATGCAAGACAAGAACGTGTGTCAATATTGTGGACTCCTAAATCATTCATTCTACAAGGTTAATGAGGGAAAGTGTAGGAAAAAAAAATTGTACTAGCATACAGGGGGTAGAATTAAAGGGCCTACAATGAGACTTAGGGTCACATATCTAGATCGTTGTAATCTCTACACTACATCAACCTAGGGTTTCTAAGGATCGTAGTCAATATATAGGAAGGAACCCTACTGGGATACAGGTATTTAGGTATGAAGAAGTAGGATCAAAATTAAATGAATTGGAAATGAAAGTGATGGTAACCAAGGAGATGATAATGGATAAGAGTACTATGCTAACTAGCATCTAAACATGTATAATACTAAGCTAACATAGTACAGTGAAGAAGGAAATGAACTTATATGTGTAAAATGACAAGATATGGTTAGAGCACTCATCTTATACTTTTAGGGTGGTCACGGAGGAAAGTATCTCTCAAGATAAGAAGTATGCCAAGAGAGATTCAATATTAGGTGGAGAAGGAGAATACCGTTCCTATCCTAGACTCATTATACATTAACTAATAGTAAAATAATCCCTATAAGAAGATTATCCAATTGATTCCAAGAAATATGTAAGATCAACCAAGAGATAGACAAGTACATGAGAATATGGCAAGGAATAGGATAGTTAACTATAGTTTGAATGATTCTTTCTTTCTTTTCATATGAGTTTAAAATATGGTTAGGGTATATATAGGATGTCATCACCTGTAGGTGATGGCATTAGATTGTTATGGAGAAAAAATAACACCCCTGATTTCTCACAAGTTAATGGTTGAGGCAGTTAGTTTGATTCATCAAACATTTAACTTATTTAAATGTTTTATCCATGACTTTTATCACGATTGAGATAACCCTTTATATGGTAAGGTCGATTGGGATTCCTCTATCTTTGATGCACTACAGCTAAATAGTATAGAGAGCTTTTTTGAATTGTAATTTTAAACAATACATAAAAATGGCACACACGACATGGACACAAATTTTCACATAGGAATTAACCCTAAACTAATAGAGGTAAAAAAACCCTTAATGTAGCCAAATGTCTGGACACCAAACTTGGCATTTAGATGCAAAATACATATCATACTCCAAAAGGATGAAAATAGATCATAAATCAATCTTCACTTCTGAGAATCCACTG
Organism: Taxus chinensis; assembly: GCA_019776745.2. Classification (NCBI taxonomy): domain Eukaryota; kingdom Viridiplantae; phylum Streptophyta; class Pinopsida; order Cupressales; family Taxaceae; genus Taxus; species Taxus chinensis. Next base: position 38,671,749 of record CM034156.1, on the reverse strand, counting down.
ACCTTTAAACACATGTTTCCATTAAATAGGAAAAACAATTCCCAACTCGAGTTGCACAGAGTAAACTCTAACTATTACTCTGACTAAATCAGAAGAATACTAGGTGAGCGGACAATTACTAGGGTTGAGCAGTTTATCCATAGAACCTGCTATTCTTAGCTCCATAGATTTGCATGCGTATTACATACAATGGCCACAGAATTGCCACGCATCTATCTACAAATCCCTAAATTAGAGGAATTATCTCAACAAATCTAACTTACAGATAATGCAACTAATAGGAGGGTGTAAAGATTAACTAATGCCCAAAATTAGAAAAAAACCGAACTATAACTTACAATCCTAATTTTCGACCTCAATGAGAGAAGCGGATTTAAGGCCCGAAAACTTGCCCCAAATCTTAGCTTCAAGTTGCCTAAAATGCGTTTGTCTCATCTGCAACAATGATGGGTGCCTGTACGTACCTGAAATTATAGGGTACTGCACCACTCGAAACGAAGTACCCCGAGCCTCAAGTTATGACCTTGTCAAGTCTCCTCGCTAAGGTGTTCAGGATCCACGTCAACCCCTTCACATTAACCTTTTTATCATCTCGCAAATTAACAATACCATCTTAGCAAATACGAATAAACAATCTTGTAGATTCCCTTTTACAATCATATAGCATTTCCATGCGCTACACTATGCAACTACATTATAACATAAGAAATAGTGTTCTTGCACATGTTCTTAACATAGAACAACCACACGCATGTGCGTAAACTTGACTATATAATCATAATAAAAAATATCTTATAAATTGTTACAATTGTTTCCAATATCCAGTCATAATATTCTACAATATTTGTATCTGCATTTGAATCTAGACCCTTTTTTGCATCAAAAATCAGGTTCCCTGGAATAGTGTTTTGCCATTGTTTATAGTTTAAGAGATCAATTTTGTTTTTACCTTGGGTAAATGCAAATGATATAAATAGTTGGCTTGTGCTCAAGAAAATGGCCCCTCAAATTTTCCTCTGAAATTCTCATTGCAATAGATTAGTCTTTCATTTTGCTTACAATTCTTAGTTTCATTCATTGCATGTGTGGTTAGTGTTGTCTTGTTGTTAGGAAGCCACATATCCATCTTGTGCAATTGTTGTTATCACTTCATCCAAATCAATTGGAATAGGATAGTTTGTTTTCAATAGGAAGCCATTAAATTTGTAGGTTTTGTTCTTCAAACAGGATAGTTTCAGGTTCTAGACGTTTTATGTTGCATGACTCGCAATAAATCCTGCTAGGAATTACATAAGCCAAGCTCTATACTCTTGCGCTATCTCTCTCCTACTCACATTGTATTCAGTCTGTATCCTAAGCTTCCTTTGTCCCAATATCTACTTCTGTTGATGCTATCATTACACACTTTTCTGGATCCACGTAAGCATGAAGGAGTGAGGAGATCACACTGAGGGGACAAGATCACACACGCCATCAGATTCGCCACTGTTCTACAGAATCCAGGTTCTAGATTTCAAAGTTCTAATTAGGAGCATATCAAATAGAGTAGCCAATCACTTTATTTCAGTCAATTCTACTTTCAACATTGCCAGGGAAGCTTTACAGATTGATAGTTTCTGAGAGACTATGATTCATTCCTCACTTCTGAGGTAGGATCGAGAGTCTTTCAAATAGATTAGATCAGTTATTTCACTGTTTAGAATAGATTTACAACTACACAGGCAAGTAGCTGTACTCGGTTGCTTTGTTTGTTTTAAATTCGTCATTAGATTAATTTTCAATTTCTAGATATATTAAAATAGCTGCTCCTTCAATTTCATTCATATAAATTCATCAGAAAAATACAAAAATAGAGAAGTCATATATGCTATAGATACACTTTACATAGTTAATTTCACTTTACTGCATTTGGATTTACGTTGTTGCTTTTTGTGTGACAATCACGGGACCTAGAGAGCCCAAAGAATACGTATTCGAGCCAATCGTGCCCCAACCCAATCTCGTCATAGCAATAACTGATATAGATCAAAATATTATGATCCAAGTCTTCCAAACAATGGAAAATATACAACAGATCAGCCCCCAGTTAAGCGGGTTAAACATAGAAGATGACCAAGCGCATATGTTTTGATCAAATCAACCAAACTACAGATTACCCTAGATATATACCTGTATGACTATGGAAGGATTTGAAAGAGAGAAAACATTCGGTTGTGTTATCCCCGTTTTGAGTTCACGACAAAACGATCGGATAACCCCTACAAAAATTTTGAAGTGATTTTGCATTATGGCCTCTTTTAAAGAAAATCAGGTTTTCAGGTGTTACCAACAGCTCGACATACCTAAGTTTAAACCTGCTTTGTGTCAGGTGACCTCCGAAATCTGAAACCCGCCTTGTATTGAAAAAATCCTTTGAAATCGGGTTTTCGGAAATTCAATGCATCGGAACGTACATAAGCCAAAACATGTTTTATGACATCTGACTTCCAAAATCTGAAACCAGCCTTGTATTGAGAAGACCCTTTGTATTCGGGTTTTCGGAACCCCAAAGCATTGGAACATCCATGCTCCAAAACATGTTTTATGCGCCATGTTCTCCGATTCCTGAAGTCTGCTCAATCCTTTGTATTCGGGTTTTCGGGGCTATGTAGCACCTAAGCACTTCATGTTTTGTGCTCTATGTTTTCCGAAACCCGAAACCCAGAATGCACTAAATCTCTTCGCGTCGGGTTTTCGGACGCCTCCAACATGCTGACATGGCATTCATGCCGAATGGTTGGTGAATTGGCACGTGCCGAGATGAAGTGTATTTATTACTAATTTTCTTATAAATACACGGATTTCCACGTCATTCTTACCATTCATATTTTTAATTCGTGGATTTTTCGCATGCTCTTCCGCTTTCAAAACCCGCAAACTCACATTGCCCGATTGGATCGTTTGTTTTCGATCTTACCTATCTCGAATCGAAGGTATTTTTCTTCCCTTCTTTATTGTTGATTTTTATGAATCGATTGCGCGTATTTTCTTCTGAATTTCTTGCCAGTTGTTGACGGTTTTCTTCCCTTCTTCTTTCTGTGTTGTTTTGGAAAGGGTTTTGGGTTTTTCGGGTTTATTTTCTTTTTTGAGACTATGAATTGATGTTGTTTCTCCCAAAATTCTAATTATATGCATGATGTATGGAATATGAATAACAAAAAAAGAAAGGAAGTTGTATATGTGGAAATACAGGAAAGACTTTGTTTTTGCTTCTCGGTTTTTGAAAACTGTTTTGCAGATTCAAAGGCCCGGAGTATAAAGGAAGCTTGAAGTATCGGGGTTTCTCAACATTCCGACCTCAACAGTAAGTGTCGGGAATCTCCGAAGTTCCGTCATCAAAAGTGGGCGCCGGGTTTCCTCCCATGTCCGCCATTAACAGTGAGTGCCGGGTTTCCGCCTGTTTCCGTCATCAAAAAGCAAGTGTCGGGCTTTGCCAAAGTTCCGACAGATCAAACTTGTCAGGTTCTCAGGGTTTTCTGACATCCTCTTCAGCGTGTCGGGTTCTTCTCTTCTTCCAGCGCATTCAGTCAATCGGGATTTCCAGTTTGAACAGCATCACCTGAGTTCCGAGTCTTTCTCCGTCCACATTCTTCATGTCAGACCCTGGTCTATCTCAGGAGAAGGCAGAGAAGTCTAGCAGGATGAAGTACAAATTTAAGAAACCAGAATCCCCATCATATATTGATTGTAATTATGATATCAGGGATACTGAACTTGGCAACATAGATATGGACGACTTTTGGAATAGGGTGAAGAGTTCTTCTCAAACCCCATGGATGATGGCTTTAGCTAACAGTGGCTTGCCCCTTGCAGCAGGCTTTCCCATGTCTGCCCAATGTCCAGAGTTTGTTTTGGCTTGTGCGTCCAGTTACGACTCGGCTTCTCGTTCAGTAAGGAATCAGGCTGGTGAGGTAGTTATCAAACTAGATGGAGCTTATTTTGATGATCTCCTGAAACTACCTAATTTCGAGGAGTATGGGGACCTAAATATCAAGTCGTCTCAGAAGGCCTGGGACAGTAACCAGGAAAATTGCATTAAGGATGTCAATAAGAAGTTCTTGGTCAAGGCAAAACCAGTAATATCTAGATTTCCAAGAACTATTCCTAGATGTGATTTCATACAAGAAATCAATGACATTATCACCCTGCTGAGCCGGGTTTTTGGCTTGCCAGAATCAAATTTATTTCATGGATGGATGTATCAGTTTATGGTCACCATCAAGAAGAAACAGCAAGGGATTGACTGGGGAACCCTTATCAGTAATGAGATTGACTCTCAGATGACGACGGTCTTATCGACCAGAAAGTTTTATATGTTCTCATATGTGGCCTATGCAGCAGCTGGGATGAGGAGCTATCCTGGACTGGATACTAAAGGAAGCAGAACGACAAACCCAGTCTATAAGTATTATCCTCAAATAAAAAAGAAGGGGTCCAAGGATCATTTTAGGAGGGTGAATGACGCCTTTTTCTATGAGAACATCTGCCAGCTGAACCCAGGGCTAAGAAAGACAAGGGTATCAGACGAAGCTTGGACTGAGGTATCTAAATGGGGATGTATCTTCTTACAGTTCAAGAAGTTTACCTACCTTCGAACGGTCATGTACTCGGGAGAGCCTTTCCATCTACCTCGCTATCCAGGGGATAGATTGATACTAATAGAATTGGTCAGACAGCTATTGGATTTTCACAAATTCCAACAGAGCAAGCATAAGGCAGCAGTATCCTTCCCAATTTCTATTGGGAGATATACTTGCTCGACAGTGGCAAAGGCTAAAAATGTTGAATGTGAACTCCAGGAGAAATTAAAGAAGCATATGAAGTCTCGGGATGGTTTTGACATCCGAGGAGTACTTAGAACCTATGGAGCCCAACATCTGCACAGGCCTGACATTGAGGATATCTGGGTGGATCTGCGTAACGAAGTTGCAGTTCGCAGAAAAGATAATAGTAGGTTAACTATTAATGAGATTCAGACGCTAGAGCTTTCTGATTTGCCAGATGGCACAACTGACAATGAAAGTGTGTTGGATATGTCCTATGATGGGCTTAATGAAGATCGATATGTTTTCCCACCTATTGATTGGTCGTCCAGCGAAAAAGCCTCTATCACAGATAGGTCGGCTCTCATTCTTGCTCGCACCAAAAAATGGCTCTCTTCTTGGGGCATGAATTTTAAAGATGACAAGTTTCCAAAGTTGGCTGAAATGGAGGTGGGGCCCTCCCAAAAGAAAAAGGACAAAGAGTCTTCTGGGGGGTCTATAAAAATCAGGATTCCCAAGAAGAGGAAAGAAAGACAAATCTCTTCAATTGTCTCTTCAGCTCAAACGGTGGTTGTGCCAGAATCACCAACACCACCAGAAATAGGGGAGATTAATTTAGAAGAAGAAGGAAGCCAGCTCTTGACTTCACCATTTGCTGATTGCTCAACTGGAGAGACCTTATCTCTTGCATTCAAGGCTTTGGAAACTGAATCTGTGCCTCCCCCTCAACAACCACTTCAGCCTCCTCATTCCCCATCCACTTCTTCAAGCATGGCCAATATTTTCTCCGGGCTCTCACCCCTCTCTGCTGGAGCCCAAGTGATCACCAACACTCCCCCACAACCTGTGCCTCTATTCATTGCACCTACTACCACGTTGGCTGCTGTTCCCCCTCCAATAGTAGAATCTTCTCCCCTTGAGAGTAGAATACCAGTTACGAAAACATTGGCAATTTCCTCTGATACTCCACAATGGTTACTCGAGCAAACTCTGAGGAAGAGGAAAGTGATTGTACCACTACCAGCCTTTGATTTCAGCTCACTTAAGGCTTCTACTGCGAAATCAGCCAAGAAACCCAAAATAGTTTCAAGGGTTTCGGTAGATTCTTCAGGAGATAAGTTCGCAGAGATTGCCACTCCGTCAGCTGACAAAACTAGAGATGATGTAACAGCTGCTGATTACCACGTAACCAGGGTGGCTCTAGGGAAAGTAACAGTAAAAGGGGCGCAACAAGATGCAAAGGATTCCATAGACGTCCTGTGCCAAAAGTTGAAAGAAACAAAGGACAATAGAAATGAGCTTAAGGAAAAAGTGGAGCAATTGACAGAGGTTTTGATTAAACTCTCAACACCCCTAGAATCCATACAATCTTCTTCTATATCTACCGGATTTGATTTCTCATCGGTGCCTACGATTGAGAAGATTGCTAAAAAAGGAAGGGTGGTTGATGAATGGATCCAAAAGTTGCTCCAACAAGGGAAGGAAGTAATTCAAGACGTGGTGAAAGTTCATCAGTCTTTGGGGGAGATTTAGAAGGAAGGAGAGAAGATGGATGAGGAATTCACTGAAGAAATTGGACAGCTTGATTTGACTTGTGAAGCTCTCTAAGTGCTAAAGCAAATACCAGCACATCTCTTGGTAGAAGAAAGCGTTCTTCCACATACAAATAAACACTTTCAGCTGACCAAGGCCATCAAGTTCAGAGTAAAGATCCTCAACGAAGCCTGCAGCAAGTTAAGAGAATCAAGGGATAAATTGATCGATGGGAAAAGTTATCTGGAAGAAGAATTGCTGAAGATTTGTCCAAAGGTGTCAGTTGGGAATGCAGGTATCCTATCAACAGATGATCTCTTCAAACAAGTTCAGGAATCTATTCAGCATGAACCTGTACACAGATTTGACCTTGAAGTCATTGGTCAGTTTGTAAGGATTGAGCACACTTTAGAGGCCTTAAGAAAGCTCAGCAAAGGATTGAAGAAACTTCCCGGCACTGCCAGTGATGTTCATGAAACCTGCGAAATGTGGAATGATCATTCTACTGCGCCTGATGAGAATGAAATGCAAGGCATTATTCAGAAGTTCCAGGAGTTTCGTAACAAACAGTCTCAGCTGGAGGAGGAGAAAGAAGAAGAAGCAAAAGATGATGATTCGGATTAATTCCCAACGTCCCATATCATTTCTATTTTTAGATTGACATGTTTTTTTTATTTCCGTTTTGTCATATTTTTTATTCATGTTTTGACTTGATCTCCTGCGTGAGAGTCATGCAAAACTGAACTCCAGTTAACATGCTACTTTTTAGGATCTGTCCTGTTTTATCTCTAGTTCCTTTTGTTATAAATAAGGGATGCCTGTGCATTCAAAAGGGTCGAGAATTTTTGAAGCATTAAGAGGCTATTGGAAAGGAGAAAAACTTTGTGTTTTCTTTCAATCATTTTGAAGAATAGAAGTTGATATTGTTTTACAGACTTTGTGTTGTGAAATATATCTTATTTAAGACAGTCTTCTTATGTTCATGATCTTAAAGCTATTCTTTGCATAGAATCTCAGTGTTTCTAATTATCTTGGACACTATATCTGTGATCTAAAACTCGTATGATTATTTCATGCTCTGTTTTTACCTCGAAAGAAAATTACGTTTCTCCCATTTCTTTTCTACTGTGCTTCTTTCACTGTAACAGTTTCTAACCTATTTTCACTTACGAAAGCAATATTCTTGAATCGTGTGAATGTGGATTTCGGGATTTCATCCCAACCCCCAATGGTTAGATTAGTGTGAATATTGTATATATTATTTACTGTGTTTTAGATTAGCAATAAACAGGAAGCCTCACCTGTCTTTGAGGAGGGATTAAATCTCATGTACTGTGGTTGAACCTCATATTTTGGTTTGACAAAATATCCAACCAACAGGTTGTGATCCTTTGGTCCCACAGCTAGATGCAAGAGACACTCTCACAGATATAGATACCAGCTTAAGAATTCAGGTTGCACGAACACCTATGAGATACTCTGAAAAGATCACACAACTACTAATTATGAATATGGAGGCTGAGAAAGCATATGACTATTGGATACTAGGGATTAGGGACTCAATCCATACATGACCATAGCAGTACCACAATAAACACGAATCTACGGTTATGACCCACAAGTCCCACAGCCCAACGAATCTATAGGTGAATCAGACATAGATGCTAGCCTACGTACATTAGTATTTAGATCTACTCCACTTCCACCTATCATCATCGAATAGTTATCCTTATTGGACATAACAGCTAATGAAGCTAAGGAGTTCTGGACTAGGCCAAAGAATTGCCCATAGAGTTAATAATATTTACCATCCACCCTATGACCTTATCTGAAGACATACACGAAACTATCCCAGGTCATTTTCCACGTATTCCACAACCCATAAACCGAATCATGCCAGAGATCAATATTGATTGGAGCCTTCCAGTAGTCATCCTTACTGATCGATCTATCACACTAGTTTAGGTTAGGAGGGCCTTCTTTGCCTTAGATTCACAATTTCAACTAGTGCACGTCGAAGACATCAGATTGCCTAACTAGTTTGTCTACATCCCATACATATTCAATCCCCACTGGCTATCTCGGCATGACCTCGGGAGGTTGGGTGTGAGGAAAATTTACTTGTAGATTCCCACGCTCGCTCTTCACTTTTCCATCGTACAAAATTGGTGAACCCGACGTGAAACTTTCTCATTTCTGATTCAGAGTCATATTTATACTAACATTTATTTCATCTTATCTACCTCATCGGCTTCACCATCACCTTTACCTTTTCCCATTATTCTACGGGTATTCATATACCCCCCGAATATGTCAGGATTCAATGCATATGGTAGACCTCTCCTAGGTCTTGAGGCATTCTACGCTCAACTGAATAGATAGTCATCACCCTCGCTCTCAATATGGGGTGAAAATTATTCAGATAACCAATTATCAACACAAACTCCATTGCCAAGGGTCAGATATAACTCATCTTTCCAAACAGAAGAGTTGGATTAGCTCGCTCAAACACAACAAACAGAGCCTTTAGGCTCAAACAATATGACGCTCACAAGAGAATCTAGTTCGTCTCCTCAGGTACTACTTAGACCACAAATTAGTAGACAAGCTGACCCATACCTAGTTTTAGATGATGAACATTCGATACATTATGCCAAGAATGAACACCGTTCTCCAAGTATGTACCTACCTATAGGAGGTTTACAAATACAACCCGAAGTCTGTTTTCAAGAAAATACCTCCATGCCACATCGTATAGGAAATGCCCTTGGGGAAACTTGACAAGGTAGTGTTTAGTTCATAGTAGGATATCACATGCCTATATAACACCAAGATATACAATAAACGCCACTAAGGAAAAATACCGTGACTTCACCAAATGAAGTCATTTCAATGTTAGTAGAAAAAGTGAGGGGGTTAGAACTTGCTTAGGAAAATCACCATTCTCAATTCATGCAGGTAGGAAATTCTAATCCTCTACACCATCCTAGCCAAGTAGACCTCCTCACAAGAATAGGCACATTAGGCATGACCCTTCAGTATTCACAACAAACCCCAGCAAGAACTGCCATTTCTAACACCATTCTGACACCTCCCGGTCTAGTACAAAATAATCCATTCTTGGACAATACCCATTCATACTTAAACATGTACTCCAAATCACCACAAGGGGATATTTTCTCCTCTCCTAGCATGGTTCCTCAAACACAAGGGTTTCCTTATGCCCCCACCAACGAGTACGCTACACCATATCAACAACCCATTCCACCTCCACTTGCTTAATTGGCACCATCAATGGTCGAAACATATGGTATAGGGACATATTCAGAACACTTGAAAGAGCCCTTAGATTTCACCATATCAAGTGTCATGCTTCCAAGACCTCATCCCGATTTACCCAAATAAAAAGGTGAGGGAGATCCGAATGCACATATCAAGGCTTATGCCACAGCCATCCGAGAACTACTCCCTTGGGATGGGATTGTTGCTAAAATATTTCCCAAAACCTTCGAAGGTATCGCTCTCAATTGGTATTATAGAATACCTGAGGCTTCCATCCATTCATTCAAACAACTCGTTTTAGAGTTCATCAAGGCATTTGACATGAACAAACTATTAAGAACAGGAATCAGGGAATTCTTGGACATTAAGTAGGAACACAATGAATCCGTTGCTCATTTCATCCAAAGGTGGTGTATAGTTCTTTATTCTTCAGCCAGTGCTCCAAATATGGACTAAATGGAACTATGTGATTTATTCCTTCATTCTCTCAACAGAGAAGTGAAGGAGGAAGTCAAGAAGTTCCCACTAAAGACTTACGATGAAGTACTTGAAAGCACTCTCCAAATAGATCAAGAGGCAATAGATAGCAGTTGTAAGACATATGGAACAAATGAGAGGTTAATCACCACCGGCCAGAATACTACGTCTTATTCTACTACCACAAGCATCAATCAAGGACCTAAAATTCTTAATAGAAATCGCGTAGTGACAACATATGGGGTAACTGATCAGGCCAAAAGGGTAAATGTTGTGAATACTCCACCACTAAAAAACAACCAACAAAACAACAATTTTACCCCAACAGTCAATACAATGGATTTTAATCATTCACAACAACAACAACAACAATGACGAAACCCTACACAAGGCCCAAGCCAAAACTCAACTTGATATCAAAACCAAATCCAAACCCAAAACCAACAAATGAAAAACTTTAATCCTAATAGGCAATGGTTTGATCAGAGTTTTAGGCCACAATATACACCAAGTCAACAAACTAGGAATTACAATCCTAACTTGTATTGTGGTTTTCACAAAATCTAAGGCCATGAGACTAGAACATGTCGTGACTACAATAAATTCATGTAACGTTTTCCAGAGGAACAAAGACAACTTTTTATAGATATGTTCTTGGCAGATCCTACATCACCAACACTAAATACTTTTACAGGGGCAGTTTCCCCTCAAAATGCACCCTTAAGATCTTCAATGATCCACTCCCAAATCACAACAATAACAAGTTAAATCCAAATGGGATAAACAAGGGTGTAATTACAGGAAACAATGATCATGAAGCCTCAACTTCACTGAATCCATTAGTTGCGCCACAATTAGGAAGTCAGCCACGACCTAAGACAGTCGGTTTAGTGGAGTTAGATGCCGAACTACCTGTTGAAGTTGTAACAAGGACATGAGAGTATTCCTCTTTGCTAAGTCCAAGCTACCCGCTAGAAATAGACAATATCCAACAAGTATTAATAAAACCCGTGGGTGCTTATGATTTAATTAATGATCTAACGAAAACCTTCTCGCACATCTCCTTTTTGGATTTATTGAAGAACTCCCTTTCCCACAGGGCTTCTCTTTTAGAAGCATTGGGTTTAGGTCATCTAATTAACATCACTCCACCTCCTGAAACACATGTAAACCATATAGACTTTGATATCCACCCTTCGGGGCAGCTGGATAGGGACACCGAATTCATATTCGAAGTAAACAAAATGCCAACAGACGCTGAGATTGCACACTGAGGTGATCCAACCTTAAATTTGCAAGTATTGGTTTATAACAATTATGTAAAATGAGTGATGGTTGACGATGGGGTAGTAATTAACATAGTCCCTTTCTCTTTCCTTCAAAAGCTAGGGTATGGAGAAACGAATTGTTCCACGATGCGAAATACACTAAGAGGCTATGATAGCCTTAAAGCCACCCCAATTGGAACTATAATACTACCGGTCACCTTAGGGTCCAAAACAATCCTGGCTGAATTTTATATTATAGATCGGGAAACTAACTATAATATGATCCTCGGCCGACCATGGATACACCGTATGAAGGGTATCCCTTCTATGTTATTTCAAGAAGTAAGATTCTTGAATTTAGGAAAGGTGTTCATAGCCAAAGGTGATCCAAAACCATTTGATATACACCTGGTTGACCTAAAGAAAAGACCAAGTGCGCACTTGGAGTTTGAACTCCCAAAAAACCAACTGGATAAACCTACCGGCCCAAAACCGGAAGAAAAGTTGATACCTACGACAGATCTTGAAACTATGAGCCTAGCCAAGACAATCCCAGCCCTCAAAGATGAGGCTAAGATTGTAGAAATAGTATCATTAGGAACTATTGCAAAAATTATTGAATTTCTAGAATAGTATCTACCAATGTTCCTACCATTTGATTCGGTAGGCATGGGATACACCCTAGGTGTCGGTTCTCTCCCAGCAGTAGATCTCTGCATGGTAGAGGTAGAAGATGTTAGCACAACAAATATCCCAGCACCCATATTCCCAGCTAAGTATTGGATTCTCCATTTCGATGGAGCTAAATGTCATTACGGAGTTGGGGCAGGTGTAATTGTTATCTCTCTCGAGGGAAGAGTCCTACCATTTGCCTTTAAACTAAATTTTGAATGTACAAACAATGGCGCTGAGTACGAATCCCTCCTCCTTGGCCTCATCTTAGCTAAGAGAATCGGTGTTGATAACATCAGAGTGTTAGGAGACTCGCAATTAGTAGCAAACCAAGTTTCTGAGATGTATGAAACCAGAGCTGAGCACTTAAAACTCTACAAAACAGTTGTACTGAATTTAAGCAAGGAGTTTGACTTCATATCAATTGAAGCAATCCCGCGAGAACAAAATCTTCTCACCGATTCAATAGCAACCTCAGCATCATGCTTTACTCCAAACAGTAAGTTAGAAGATACCCGTTTCATGGTATCCCTTTGTACTGAACCACTGATAAAAACAATGTCAAATCCTCTTTTAAATGGAAATGAAAACAAATCTACTATCCTAGACCACATCGATAGTGATGCAACCACTCTTGATTTCTTAAATGCCTATGCAGTGTTACATCTCACCATCACGTAGTAGATTTATCCCTAATCCTGCATTCATCCTCCTAATTCAGAAATCCCATGACAGAGCTTCCCCCACAAAAGGAACTTAGCATATACATAGTCAAAAATAGAGATGATTTGGAACTACCTCCAGCCTTTCTTGAGTTTGAAGAAGGTAATGCTTCTTTAATCGAAGAAACAATCAATATTAATATCAGAACAGAAGACGAACCAAGGATATTAAAGATAGGATCCTCATTAACTCCATCGGAAGTAGAAATACACACTCAAATCCTCAAAGAAAATCGGAAGGATTTTGCATTTAATTATAAGGAAATGACAGGGGTTTCACCACACATTGTGGTACACAACCTCATCACTAAATTAGATGCAAACCCGATTAAACAAAAATCAAGACCAATGAAACCTAAGGTAGCTCTCATGGTAAAAGAGGAGGTAACAAAACTCCTCCCAGTAGGATTCATCAAGCCAGTCGATTACTCTCAGTGGATATCTAATATCGTTCCCATTCTCAAAAAGAATGGGAAGATACGCATCTGCATAGACTTCTGAGACATTAACAAGGCGTGTCCTAAAGATGACTTCCCGTTACCATCCATAGATGTCATTGTTGATGCAACAACTGGATTTGAGCTCTTGTCTCTCATGGATGAATTCTCGGGATATAATGAAATCAGAATATCCAAACAAGATCAAGCTAAAACCACATTTATAACTCCTTGGGGAACCTATTGCTATGTTGTTATGCCATTCGGACTCAAGAATGCTGGCGCTACATACCAGCGGGCTATGACGTATATATTTCATGATCTTATTCATAAAATTGTGGAATCCTATGTAGATGACTTGTTGGCCAAGGCCAAGAAGCGTTGTGACCATCCGGAAGTGCTTCGCATAATTCTTTCACGTCTGATAGAATACAGAGTCACACTAAATCTAGAAAAATGCGTCTTTGGTGCAACAAGAGGAAAGCTCCTAGGTTACATTATATCGTCATGAGGGATCAATGTGGACCCAACCAAAATTAAGGCTGTTCTCAAAATGGTCCCACCTTAAGATGAATCTGGAATCAAATCATTTCTCAAAAAGCTTGGTGCAATCCGGAGATTCATCCCGAACTTAAGTTTCGCCATTCATACAATCAACAATCTACTCAAGAAATATTATAGTATTGATTAGACCGAAGATTGTAATAAATCTTTCGACGCAGTCAAGTGTTTCTTGTTATCACCACCTACGTTAATGCCACCTAAGATAGATCACCCGTTAATTTGTATTCGTGAGCTACCAATGTCTCGCTAGCCTGTATGCTGGCTCAAGAAGACGATGACATGAGAGAACGTGTGATCTATTTCATTAGCTGAACGTTGCTCGACTATGAAACACATTATACACAGGCAGAATGAGAATGCCTTGCTATAGTCTTTACAACCAAACACTTAAGACATTACATGCTAAATCAAGAAACAAAGGTCATTGTAAAGACAAAGCATTCACGAACTTTCCTCACGCAAGGGTCCTTGTCTAAAAAGGCTGGACACTTTATAACCTTAATGGGGGAGTTCAAACTAACGTTTATAAATCAAAAGTTCGTTAAAGGACAAATCATCGTGGATTGGTTAGCTGATAACCCACTAGACGGAGGCAATCTAGTAGATCTGGACTTTCCGGATGAATGTGTATACTACATCGAAAATAGACCTCCCATCTCTGAGTGTCCCTGGTATACTGATATTATTAATTACATCATGGATCATACATATCCGGAAGGTGTTACATCACAACAAAGAAGGCGGTTACGCATTATTGTAGCCAAATACGTCGTTATAGAGCAAGTGCTCTATCGAAAAGCGTTCGATGGAATGCTTCTAAGATGTGTCGACACAGAAGAATCCAAGAAGATTCTCCACGAATCTCACAGTGGAATGTGTGGAGGCCACTTCGGTGGCCATGCCACCACTTGTAAAATACATCGAATGGGCTACTTCTGGCCTACTTTAGAACACGACGCAGTAGAGTTTGTACGAAGGTGTCATAAGTGCCAAGAATTCTCCCACGAGATTCACATGCCAACACAAGCTCTACAACCAATCGCTACTCCATGGCCCTTTTCTACGTGGGGCTTGGATTTGATAGGGAAGTTCTCTCCCTCATCTACAAATGGCCATAATTTTATAATCACGGCCACCGAATATTTTACCAAGTGGGTAGAGGCCATGCCTCTCACTACTGTACCAGGTTCTGTAATCGCCAAGTTCATTTTGAACCAAATCATTTGTAGGTACGGTGTCCCGCAAATCATTATCTCAGACAATGGAACTTCTTTTAAGAATGATGAAGTTCATGAATTGTGCAATAAATTCAAAATAAGCCATCATACGGCCTCCTTGTATTACCCCCAAGCCAATGGACAAGCTGAAGCAACAAATAAAATGTTAAAAGCCATTCTCCTTAAAACGGTGAAAGAAAACAAATGAGATTGGCATTTGAAGTTATATCCGGCCTTATGGGCCCACCGAACCTCAATAAGAACACCAACAAGAACGACTCCTTTCTCGCTAGTATTCGGGGCAGAAGCAATTCTCCCACTTGAGGTTGAAATACCCTGTCTTCATATCTCATTACAAGGGATCCTGGATGAAGATGCTTACAGAGAAGCATGTCTTTCCCAACTAGAAATACTAGATGAAGCTAGGTTAGATGCCGAACAGCGGCACAAAGTCTATGCTAACCGGATGTGTCGAAAATATAACAAGAAGTTCTATGAACAAGACATATACGAGGGTGATCTGGTTCTAAGGCTAGACAGCCGGATCGACAAAAAGACCGGTGAAGGAAGGAAGTTCTGGCCCAAATGGTTGGGCCCATACCGAGTCATGAAGGACTATGGAAATGGTGCATATCTCTTATGCACACTAGAGGGTGAGGAATTTGGTGAAACGGTCAATTCCCTACACCTTAAACGATTCTATGCATAAGCAACCAGCACTACTTGTATAATTACAACTACATTGCATCTTCATATAGTTAGGATCATTTTGTCCACTTGTTTACAACTTTGTGATTGAGGAATTTATTCTTAAAAGCAATTCATTACAAACTTCTGATGGTATTGGCATAAACACTCTAATCATACTTCTCCATTTTCATGATATCATCAACTATTTTGGAATCATTTCATCAAACAAAGTTAGATATGACAAAGTCTTAATGGTAACTATACCAAGATCTACATGCTTGTTCTCACTTTTGGTTTCTTCTTAGGATAGGTGTCTTGCCTATGGTCTGTTCTAGAAGCTTCATCGTGTCACATCTATCCCGTATGAATATCTCTTTGGAAGTAAGAGCATGCTGACATTTTACTCAAACAAACAAGTCAAGTATAAATCAAACAGAAAATTTTAAATTTACACATTTCCTTGCCCCACCAACCTTTGGTGATGATCTTGCGTCTCTTACTAGTGACGTAGGGTTGGGAAAGGATGGAAATGCCCTTACTCGCCTATGCCTTGCCTAAGGTGATAAACCCACGCTTCTTACTAGTAGCATGGGGCAAGGTGTGGGGAGTCCTCTTGACAAACAAATGTGAAAGGTCATAAAATCTTGAAGTCTTGAGTCAAAAACAAATGAATCGGATGTCCAAAATTCCAAGAGAATTAAAAATCCTAAAAACCCAGATTTTTTCTACCATGTGGCCATCTACGGATCTAAGTCTAGATAAACCGCAAAGCAAGTTACATCCCAAACTATGGAGTCACTCAAGTAGAGTAGGCTTGTAGCATCCTAATTTGGTTCCACCAAAGCTTTTTCTATCTTTCATCACTATCATTTGAACACATTTCATAACTTGTGCCCTTTCCAACTCTCGGTGATGAGCCCTCGCATCTTACTAGTTGCGTGGAGTTAGGAGTAGGGGCAGGTTTATCTGCTCATCATACCGGCTTATCTTCACCACTTTGCCAAAACAGATATGAGGTATCAAAATTGCTTAAAGAAGCTAAAATTTCAAAATCACGTTATATCTACATTATCATATATCAACATCATGAAATACAAAAAGAAAGTAGACACTTGTATCATTTGTTCTCCATTGCATACATTCTAAAAAGCATATAAGCATAACATCATAGTTCACATGAGGAAATGGAAATGCAAGCAAAGCCATAAATGCCAAGAGTCTGATCCAAAAAGAATATATATATATATATATAAACAATCAAAATTCCTGTACAATGCCATCATGCGCTAAGCATGGTCAAAACACTCAAAGATCCCGGGAAGTACAAAAATATCACATAAAAATATAAGAGAGCCAAGTGGCTTCTCAACCCCTATGAGATCCCTCTGAAGGTACACACCCACGCCTGGGACTCCGGCTACGCCGGCGCTCTGAATGCACGGAGGGCTCACGATCCCGAGGGGCAGCTACGGTCTCGCCATGAGAATGACTCCTCATCAGGCACTCGGCTGTCCTATACCCTACCAGCTCAGTACGGAGGGTAGATACCATCCTAGCCACATGCCAGATGGGGGAAAAGATGTCAGTATGTCTGCCAGCTGCTGAGGGCTCCCCTGCATCCACAGACAGCTCTACACGGGTCCTCTCCATGGGGATCATCAGGGTATCGGTGCATACCCTGCGAATCAAGTCTCGCCACTCATCGGCGGTCTCTGCAAATAAAGGAGAAAATGAATTAGACATAAGACAAGAGATAAAACACAAGTATAAACAAAAGGAGAGAT
Organism: Taxus chinensis; assembly: GCA_019776745.2. Lineage (NCBI taxonomy): Eukaryota > Viridiplantae > Streptophyta > Pinopsida > Cupressales > Taxaceae > Taxus > Taxus chinensis. The sequence continues at coordinate 38,654,301 of CM034156.1, read as the reverse complement.
AGCAACTAAGGCAATCCTAATTAAAAACAAACATTAAAAGGAAGGATGGTAACTTACTCGGATCACCAGGCCTCCAGGATGGATCTCTAGGGTCAGCACCTGCCACAGATGCCGCCACTGACTGAGGTGCTCCCCCCATGGCTAGAGTGACATAGCATCCCGAAATGGACTCATCCTCCCCACCATGGCCCTGGGAGAGTGGCTCCTCTGAAACCAGAGTCACCCTCTCTGCACTCTACTCTGCCCTCTCTACCTGCATGATATCCTGAGTGTCATGCCACTCAGGATCACTGTCCTCCTCAGTCTCCTCCTCTGTCTCTCCCCCTGTGAACTCCTCAGACTCAGAGTCTATGTCGATGGGGTCATCGCTGCTATGGGTAGGACCCGCGGCAATCTGAAGTAAGGGTTCCTGAGGAGCACCGGCTCTCCCTCAGGCACGTACTACCCGCCTAGCCGTAATAGGAATGCCAGGGGTAACAACTGTCCAACCTCGGCCTCTAGGACCCCCTCTGGCCTCTCGAACTAACCTGTATACTGGCACTACCAGGGGAAGCATGCCCATGTAAGGTAGGCCAAACTGCTAAGGAACTCGGCCAAAATGGTGTATCTCCACTCGCCCTACTCTGTCAATGAGCTGCCCTGTGGTGGAGCAGGCGATCAAAGTAAGATCCTCATCGCCCCATAAACCTGCCATGGCCTGATATGGTGTGGCCTCCATGTCATCATTGGTCAGAGAAGAAACTAGTTGATGAGGTGCTCTGAGCACTGACATGTTTTTCCATCTGACTGCCCTCAAAGCTCCGGGATCTATCACCTCTACACCTCTACCATAAGGGATGAAGCGCTCGTAAACCCAACTCATAACCAGGGTCGGGTGGCTCAAAGACTGCCCCTGTAAACGGACTAACCTATACAAGTCATGGTAGGTAGTCCCCAGTATATTTTCTCCCCAGGCATAAATCCGGCCATGTCCCTCGATCTGTGCAATGATGGGGGACCAGCAGTATAATAGTGTATCTCCCCCTTGTCCCCGATCAATCTCGAGGCAAGGATCCCCATAATGGCCTGGCGAATCAAGGGGATGGGCAAGCTAGGAATAGACCAAACTCTCACCCCCTTCTTCGAACCAGTGGAGATGACTGCATCTCCCATGTAAGAGGCCCACTGTGCTATCTGGGCCCGTGAACCTGCTGTCTCAAGAGTAAGACGTCTCCCGATGATCGGGACCCCCAATATACGATAGACATCCTCCAAAGTGATGGTCCACTCACCTCGGACCCCTGGCAATCGGAAGGTGTTCCGATCAGCATCCCAATAGGAAAATAAGTCACAGAGTATGTGACTGGATGGTGCAACATGTGGAACCCGTGATATACGTAGTATACCGGCCCTCTGTAGAGTGTCCTTGCTCATCCTGTGAAAGTGCATCTAATACTATCGGGAGCTAGTCACACTCTCTCTCTCTTGGCTCCACCGAATGTACTCCTCCCTCGCCTGCATACACCCAAAAACACACAAAATAGAGCAAGTTAGCATCCAAATGACATTAGAAAAATCACGAAAACACATAAAGATGCTAAAAATGCAAAAACAATTTCAAACAAGTGTTCTTTTGGCATTCTGTGAAGAACCGCCGCCCTGAGCAGGGTGGTGGTTTCACAATTGCCACCTTAAAGGTGGTAGTCTTGTAACCGCAACCCTGAACAAAATGGCGGTCACGTGACCGCCGTCCTGTTCAGGGTGGCGGTCGTGTCCCGAAAACCCACGCGGGTTTTATAACTTAAAAAAGCCAAAAAACATGAAAAAGGACCATTTTAACTAAAAACAAAGCCTACCCAGTAGGCGCCCCCCCTAGATGGACCTTTTGAACCTAACATTTTCAAAAAAAACACCCCCATGACAAATATTTTAGCATTTTAAAAGTTTGGAGGTAAAAACGATAAATTGAGGAAAACTAACCTGTGATCTCGCAGGTCGATGATCTGCTCACAGAGGCATGATCGCTATCTCGTCACGAATGTTTTGACTCTACTCTCGTAAGAAACCATCACCGTGGGTCCCAGAGCTCAAAATCAATCAAATCAACACGCGCAAATGAATAGGAAAATGGGCCCACTTTCATATATATAGCAGCTTGACTTGTCTTAAATTCCCTTTTCACAGGTTTGGAGCATCGACGGAGGTAAGTTCTTACCCCCGCACAAATGGTACGTCCTCATTTCACGTTATTTTAGCATTTATTTTCCGATCTATTTTGTCTATCTGCACTTGATTCCTCTTTTCATTTTACAGGTGGCAGGAATTTTGGATGGCGTCATTATGACACACGGACGTATCAGGTATAACTTCCAACTTCCCATTTCGGGACCGCCATACTCGGAACCCACCGTTTTATGCCTCTTCATGGCTAAAACACTTCTCCGAGGGGGCAATATGTATGTACCCAAAATAGTAGGGTATTGCACCACTGGAACAACGTTACACGTGCCCCAATGATGATACAGGTCTCCTCGCAAGGTGTTCAGGATTCGAAAAAGCTCTCCAAGTATGCGTTATCATCCTGCATGCCCCGCTTAGCCCCCCCGTGCTTTGTTTTTCCCTTTTCCCCTCTTTCCTATTTCTTTTGCTCTTTAGTTACGAAACCACCGCCCTGCCTGGGCGGTGGTCTCGTGATCGCCGCCCTGGACAGGGCGCTAAGGTGGCGGTCCTGTAACCGCTACCCTGCTCAGGGCAGCGGTCCTTCACGCATTTTCTAGAATTCTCTTTTAACACGACTCACGTAAAATTCAACATTTACCAACTTTTTTTCACCGCCTTGGGCTTGCATTAATGATTCTGGTTCCCTAGAATAGTGTTTTGCCATTGTTTATAGTTTAAGAGATCAATTTGGTTTTTACCTTGGGTAAATGCAAATGCTATAAATAGTTGGCTTGTGCTCAAGCAAATGGCCCCTCAAATTTGCCTCTGAATTTCTCATTGCAATAGATTAGTCTTTCATTTTACTTAGAATTCTTAGTTTCATTCATTGCATGCCTAGTTAGTGTTGTCTTGTTGTTAGGAAGCCACATATCCATCTTGTGTAATTGTTGTTATCACTTCATCCAAATCAATTGGAATAGGATAGTTTGTTTTCAATAGGAAGCCATTAAAGTTACAGGTTTTGTTCTTCAAACAGGATAGTTTCAGGTTCTGGACATTTTATGTTGCATGACTCAAAATAAATCCCGCTAGGAATTACATAAGCCAAGCTCTGTACTCTTGCGCTATCTCTCTCCTACTCACATTGTATTCAGTCTGTATCCTAAGCTGCCTTTGTCCCAATATCTACTTCTGTTGATGCTAGCATTACACGCTTTTCTGGATCCACGTGAAGCACGAAGGAGCGAGGAGATCACACTAAGGGGACAAAATCACACACACCATCAGATTCGCCACTGTTCTGCAGAATCCAGGTTCTAGCTTTCAAAGTTCTAATTAATAGCATATCAAATAGAGTAGCCAATCACTTTATTTCAGTCAATTTTACTTTCGACATTGCCAGGGAAGCTGTGGGGATTGATATTTTCTGAGAGACTATGATTCATTCCTCACTTCTGAGGTAGGATCGAGAGTCTTTCAAATAGATTAGATCACTTATTTCATTGTTTAGAATAGATTTACAACTGCACAGGAAAGTAGCTATACTCGGTTGCTTTGTTTGTTTTAAATTCATCATTAGATTAATTGTCAATTTCTAGATATATTAAAATAGCTGCTCCTTCAATTTCATTCATATAAATTCATCAGAAAAATACAAAAATAGAGAAGTCATATATGCTATAGATACACTTTACATAGTTAATTTCACTTTACTGCATTTGGATTTACATTGTTGCTTTTTGTATGACAATCACGGGACCTAGAGAGCCCAGAGAATACGTATTCGAGCCAATCGTGCCCCAACCCAATCTCATCACAGCAATAACTTATATAGATTAGAATCTTAGGATCCAAGTCTTCCAAACAACGGTAAATCTACAACAGATCAGCTCCCAGTTAAGCGGGTTAAACATAGAAGACGACTAAGCACACACGTTTTGGTCAAAACAACCAAACTACAGATTACCCTAGATATATACCCGCGTGACTGTGGAAGGGTTTGAAAGAGAGAAAACATTCGGTTGTGATCCTTTGGTCCCACAGCCAGACGTAGGAGACACTCTCACAGATATAGATACCAGCTTAAGAATTCAGGTTGCACGAACGCCTGTGAGATACTCTGAAAAGATCACACAACTGCTAATTCTGAATATAGAGGCTGAGAAAGCATATGACTATTGGATACTAGGGATTAGGGACTGAATCTATACATGACCATAGCAGGACCACAACAAACATGAATCTATGGTTGTGACCCACAAATCCCACAACCCAATGAATCTATAGGTGAATCAGACATAGATGTTGGCCTATGTACATTAGTATTCAGATCTACTTCACTTCCACCTATCATCATCGAACAGTTATCCTTATTGGACATAGTAGCTAACGAAGCTAAGGAGTTCTGGACTAGGCCAGAGAATCACCCATAGAGTCAATAATATTTACCATCCACCCTATGACCTTATCTGGAGACATACACGAAACTATCCCAGGTCATTTTCCACGTATTCCACAACCCATAGACCGAATCACGCCAGAGCTCGATATTGATTGGAGCCTTCGAGCAGTCATCCTTGTTGATCGATCTATCACACCAGTTCAGGTTAGGAGGGCCTTCTTTGCCTTAGATTCGCAATTTCCACTAGTGCGCGTTGAAGACATCAGATTGCCTAACTAGTTTTTCTACATCCCACGCATATTCAATCCCCACCAGTTGTCTTGGCACGATCTCGGGAGGTCAGGTGCGAGGAAAATTTACTTGTAGATTCCCACGCTCGCTTGTCACTTTTTCATCATACAGTGCCACTGTAAAAATCCATACCTCCATGTACTATGCCTTTTTTGGAAATAAAGGAAGCCCATACCTCATCATCTGGGTAGGTCAGAAATCTAGAAACACCCCCTAAAATGGCAGACTATATATCTTCATTTTGAAGTACTTAGTCTCATTTAAATTAAGATGATCCAAGTTTTCCAAAAATTCTTATTCTACATAAATCTGAGCTCCCAGTAAAAATTTATGACCATCTTAAGATTGGGGTGTCATACTACATTAAATACAAGTGGTTGGCTTTGTTTCTTCAGACTACAAAATGCATCACAACCTCTGGAATATGAAATTTCAGACTTTCAATCATCATCACTTTAGAGGTTGATGTTACTATTCATTTGGCTGTGTGCATGAAACCTTCGAAATTCTAAAACTCCGAAGTCTGAAATTTGGACTTCACATTTCAGACCTTTCTCCTTTTGGGCTTCTCGGTGGCTGAAGCCTGAAACAAACCCCCGAAACTAGGACTTCCAAAACTTTGAAATCATGACCTCAAATAATCTAAAATTAGGACCTCCAAAAGTCCATATTGCCCACCACGTTGACCATGAAATCAAGTTTTACACCCAAAACAATGATCCCTTACAGACCTCAAATTTTTGTGTTTTCGAGCATTGGCTCATGCTTTTGTGTTTGTTTGGTGAAGACCCCCGAACCTCCGAAGTCTAAAATTTTGACTTCGGAGTTCAGAATCTAAAATCCCTGATCCATGGTGTTGTTGACCCCGAAAACTACTGAGCCTTTCAGACTTCAGAGTTTCAGGCTTTTGAGCCATTTTTCTTGTATTTTCCTACCTGGCTGTCGAATATCTAAAATCTAAAACCTCTGAAGTTTAAAAAAATCATACTTCAAAGTCCCCATTTTTTCATTTAGCTCAAAATGAACTTCCTTCAAGTTCTTTCCTTCGACATTATTTTTATTGCTGAGCTCACCTGCAACCTATTTGGCCAATTTCGAAATGCAAGCTCCCATGACTGAATCAATCCCTCCATTTTCTGAGTGTACAAGTTCATGTTTGTTCAATTTTTCTTGAGGGGAAAAATTGGATAACATGAATATGGGAAAATATGACACTAACACCATCCCCCATGTGCAGTGTCATCAACGAAGGGTAGTGAAAAAAAGGTTGTGTGTCATGAAAACTAAAGATAAGTGTTTTTGATCATATATGTGGATAAACAAGATTTCAAGTGGTGGGATGTAAGAAAGAATATTTTAATGTGATGAGCATGAGTCCTAGAAGGATAAGGATAACTAGGGTAAGGAAAAATAAGTGTAAGACTAAATAGTGACACTCTCTCCTTGTACTGTCTCTAACCCATAATGGTTATTTGAACAACCATTCCCCATTCCTGGAAGCACCCTTAATGTACCCAATTTATAAATATATTCATCAATGAATCATATCTATAGAAATAAAATTGCTAGTAACATGTATGAAATATAAAAAGTGCAAATTAGGTGTATATGTATGCCCTATCCAGTGATCACAACATGTCGTAATAGCTAAATAGGAAGAGGTCAATGGATAAAGGAAATACATAACAATGATAATAAAAGTAGGTACTAAAAAAATTTATGAAAGGACTACATGAAATGAAATATACCCACTAATGCATACCTGATAGTGTTGTTCATCCTAGCAAGTGAGGGCACAATACTACAAGAACCTTGGATAATATAAAATGAAAGGAAACACTAGAGGATCATTAGTAAAATAATACATAGATCACCTAGCTAGGGGCCCAAGGGATAGATGTCATGGTGTAAAGATGTTGTATGTTGATATGGTGTCACATATAGGTCAAAGTCGAAGATTATCAAACGTAGTCATGTAATACATCAAAAATAAGTGTGATATTATGGTCAAAATATAAAAAATGACATATGTTGTCGAGTTTGGTATTAGGAACAACCAATGATGCTACATGAGAAGGTAGTTCACCTAGAAGATGCCTAGAGAGCTATGCCACATATTACTTTATTACAGACCCAACTAGTGAGAGTGCTGGGAGAGGCCTCCATAGTCCGATATAGGGTGGCATTCCTATGTCACACAATAAGAGCTACCAACACATCCTTATAATTTAAAAGAATACATATAACCCCATAGGGGTCAATGATATTTGAGTCATATTATATATGGTATATAGACATATTGTATGATTTTTGTCAATGTATAAAGCTTGATTCAATATATATGATGATTTTAATATTCGATGACATGTATGTGATTCTTTACTTATCATTTTCTTACTTTCTGCATGTATGTATATGATAATACAATGGTACTTAGGAATAATCATAATGTAATATTTAGATAAAGAAAAAGAGAGTGGATGGGTACCTATCCCAACCCACGTGATGGGAAAAATCCAAGAGGTGAAACAAGGCCAAGACATCAAACGGTATGATGTTAGGGTAGGAATAGTGACAAATTCAAGAAGAGAGAACAACCCAAGCAAAGATCTAACAATATATTTGAGATTTTGTGATAAACCCAAAAGAAATCGAGAAGCCAAATGAGGGAAGAATTTTTCATGTAAAACCCAAGTTGGATTCGATAGCCATAGGAAAACCAAGGGTTCAGGATGAAGAAAGTTTTATCCACAATAACTCCCCTAGTTATTTGGATAGCTTATATTTAAATTTTTCTCTAAGATTCTATATTATAGTTTGTGTGGACTTTAATTGTTCTTTTGGCATATTTTCTTAGCTCATTTTCCCCACGCACCCTTACACACTCCTTTCCTATGCTTCCCATATTTTCCTATTCCTTTCTTCTAACATGTCTCATTATCCCTCATGCCCAATCTCTACGCATTCATCTTCTTTTCAAAACTCCATGCACCCTTCGTGCACACCTTAGGATTGCTTCCAAAAATTAGCTAAGTCCCTGACATCCTCACGTGCCCTCTTCCTTGTTGTTTCACATTATCTTGGAATGTTGGTGCCTCTTCCATACATTCCTCTAGCACAAATTCCTTCCATTCTTTCCATACACATTATTTTTACACATCTCAAGTTTTCTTGTTCAACGCTTCTTTCCTTCTCACTTTTTCATGCCTTCTTCTACACAAATTCTTGTGCCATGTACACTGTTAGACATTGAGTGTATCACACATAAAATATCAAATCACTCCAATAGGGAACTGATTCCTTGCAACCAACTACTACATAAAACATCTCAAAAATGAAAAAACAAATATACAATTGGCCGATCCTTTAGCCATTCTACTCACATCATGTGTCATTGCATTTCAGAGTGACTTGCAAATGTCAGAATGTCATAAATGTTTCTGCACAACTTAGAATGAGGTATAACTTATCTTATTTGATAGTTATAGATGTATGCTATAGTGCAAGATATCCAAATACAAATCTTGGCACTATTGGGTAGGTGAGAAGCATGGAAAATGTTCCTTCAGCCATGAATGCAAATTCAAAAACAATATTTTCTACATATCTTATCACTTTCCTACAAGCTAGATCAAACATGGGGAGACACATTTATCATCTTTATAGGTGGATTTTGAGGCATTTATTGCTTGTTGTTGGTGGTTATGATTCAGATTTAAATTTTTCGTCTTTCTCTTCTTCCTCTTTTTCTTCCTCATTCTTCTATAAATTTAAGAGCATTTATCATTGATAAGGGAGAGATTCTTTCAGTTTTTATAGGAATTTCCTTTTATTTTAAGTTGCATACCTTTAGATCCGGTCCTTGCATGTGGATATCAATCTCAGATGCCATTGTAATCGATTGTGTATTTCTTGAAGTAGTAGAAGCATTGTTTTATGGCTATATTCTACCATAGCTTGTTTTTTTAATCTTTCTTGCCTCTCCTTCACATTGTGTGTTTGGTGTGCCTTCTAATGTCCCTTACATCTCCTTTTCTGATTGTGTTCCACAAAAAATATTGTGTAGCTTTGTTCTAGTCTTTGTTACGCTTGTCTAGACTTCCTCTTCACATTATCCTTTGTTTTCACTCAAATATAGTCATTTTCATCCCTTTTTCTTTCTTCCAAAATGATCCCATTGTTTTATTCTGGTGCTATCTTCTACCATAGCTTAGTTTTTTTAATCTTTCTTGCCTTTTTCCTTCACTATCCTTCTATCACATTGGTCCCTTCACATGTTTTCACTCAAAGCTAGTCATTTCCCTTGGATTCATCCCCCTTAGGAGTAACAATAGTATTATTGGTGCTATCACCTCCCTTAGGTTTTAGGATTTGGCCTTTTTTCCGAAGGTCCGTTCTATCCTTGGTGCACAAAATCGCATGTTTATCTTAGAGATAGTCCCATTGTTGAGCTCAATAAATCATTTAGTAGCTGAAAAATAGTATTATAAATAGGTATAGGAACTAGCCTTCTCCGAAGGTCCGTCTCAAGTGCACAAAATCCCACAACTTGGAGACAGTCCCATTTTTGACTCAATGACTCATTTATTTTAGATCTGAGACATGGGTAGAATTTTGAGTTCCAAACTTTTATTGAACGCCCAATGACACAAGCACTAAAAGCTTATATTTCATCATTGGTAAGTTTTGTTGTGTGACTTTGTGATTTCTAGCCTTTTGGAGGCTCGTTTGAACAAATCTGATGACTCCCAACACTTCAAGATCTAATCTTTTTAGTAGTCCTGAGTGCTTTTCATGAGAAGAGTGCATACGAGACAAAGTGTAGTAGTTGAAGCATCCTTAAAGTACCTCCAACTATCTCTGAGGAGAATATGTAGAAGGACACTCCCACATACATCTCCATCTCTAGCATGCCGTGCACATTCTACTCCTCCTCATAACAGACATGTGTTCCCTAGCATGGCACTACAACCGCCTCCTCCTTCGAGAAACTTTTCCAACTTCACTGGTGGAAGCCCTCTTATTCTGATTGCGCAACATGATATGCCAATAGTCATGCTCAAGAGTATTCCATACTTCACTAGTGAGAATCAAGTCACCCTTTTTGATCACATCCATGATGTAGCAAATGTGTGTTTATTCTATTTGATCACGCATGATGATGTAAACGTTAGATTGCTTGTAACCTCATTCAAAGGAAAAGTTCTCTAGTGGTATAAAGGTTTTAGACCTACATCTATTGGTACCTAGGATGAGCTTAGAATAGGTCAGTGTAATTATTTATAAGACAAGTCAAATAGCATATCACTGGTGGAGCATATGATTACAAGAAAGTGGGCACTGTCGACACTAAAATTTTCCTCCGTAATTTCTATTTCATTAATGTATGTATTAGGAATAGGATGTTGTTAAGTATAATTAGTAGTAACATCCGATAGAAGATAACGGTGCTGCCAGTATGATGCTGCCAATAATGTATAGTACGGTAATAGTCAAAAGTACAATAGGAATGTTGTGGTAAAAAGTAAATATTTGTCGTAAGTGGTCCGGTAATGTTAAAATGTCAAAGTTGGGGTAAGTAGAGAAGTAGGGTCTACATGATTAGGAGTTGGAAATATTATATTGGTAATAAGGACAAGGAGTGAGGTCATAAATATTTTGTGTATTTTATTTGTAAAAAGTCTAAAAATGTGGAACCCATGTGAAATGATAAGGTTTATCTTATCTTAAAAGATAAGCTTACATGTATAGATAAGAGTTAAGGTATGGAATATGATTCGTCATAGTGGATTTCTTATCCTATCTTAGAGATAAGATGGATAAGCCTGGAAGTTCTATAAATAAAGAGGCCACCCCCCCTCATTTAGCATAGAAGGAAGTAGTGAGAAATATTGTATGAAGTGTGTAAAGGAAGCCATTAGTTTAAAGGTGTGTTGAAGAAGCCATTAATAGGTGTAATTGTAAAGTTTCTCCCATAGTATTGGTGGAAGGCAAGTGAAGTCAATAACACTTGAACTACCTCATGGGTGAGATTGTAACAATTTCATGTTAATATTATAATTTACTCTGATATTTCAGATTTATCATGATTCCTTCTTATCATAGTCGATGGTATTCTTGTGTTATGTTTGTTGTTGTGTTTCCAGATTACATCCACCAAAATAAAATCTGTGCATTAGTAAATAATCATAGCACGAGGAGTTCCTAGTGGAGAATTATCATAGTGCCGGATTGGTGATGACATTTTGGTTCCGTTTCCGGGACCATTCCTCATTGGTGGATTTTCTAGAGAGATATTCCCACTTAGTAAAAAATAATTTGGAGGGTAACCTTTTTTTTACTGTGCATAGTACTTACCATGGTAAAGTCATTTTTGCTGTGAATAGTATTTACCACAGTAAAGTCACTTTTTACTGTGAATAGTATTTACCATAGTAAAGTCACTTTTTACCATGAATAGTATTTACCGCAGTAACTTCACTTTTTACTATGAATAGTGTTTACCATAGTAAAGTCAGTTTTTACCACAGTAAGTCAAGTTTTACCATAGTTTACCGTGGTCATTTCTATTTTCTATTATAGTGATTTTAATTATTTGTGCACATAAGTCTTGTTGATTGTACTTGTGGGTTGGTATTTCACTGTGGTTACTTTTGAAAATGGGGAAGATTCCTATTTTTTTAGCCCAATCTAATGAAGATGCTTCCTCTTTCATTCAATATTTTTAACGATCTTGTATTTGTAATGGCCTTATAAGAAGGGAACAATGGACTGAATTTTTTGCTACCTTTTTGGATGGTTCCGCGCTTAGGTGGTTTGAAACACTAGGTGATAATGTGAAAAACTCATGGGATATATTAATTGAAAGTTTTCTTGAAGAATTTGGTGAACAACAGATATATGCAGATCTCATGATCGATATCACAAAGATATCCGAAGGAGATAAGGACAAGATAAGAGATTATCATGCTCGTGTTCTAGAGCTAAGAAGGAAGCTTGATGCCCAGATTCAGAAGGAAGGATTAGCGGATGGGTTGATGAATGTCGTGGATAATCTCCTATGTAAGCATGTCATTCTTGGGATGAAGACAGAGATCAGACAACGAGTGAAGTATGACCGCCCAGCTACCATTGAACAAGCAAAGGAGATTGCAAGAAGGCAAGAAGAAAGCATGGAAGAGGAGCCCAAAGAAATTGTTGCTAAAGTAAAGCCTACACAAGCACCTTTGGTCTAGAATCCACAACCACTCTCGGTGAGCACAAATCTTTCTCCTAGTACATCTACTGAGTATGAAGATCTACTCAAGAAGATGGGTCAGTTAACTATTAATCTTCTTCAAGGAAAAGAATTTAGTTCTCAGGGAGGAGATAGAGGTCCAAAAAGAAATATTTCTAAAGTTGTATGTTATTGTTGTTATAAAAAGGGTCATTATAAGTATAATTGTCCAGATAGAGCTTCTACATCTGGTAAAGGAGATAATGATAAAGGAAAAGAACCTATGAATTCCTTTGATGTAGTAGATAAGAGCATAAATAATGAATTAAATGTGTTTGTAACAAAAAGAAAGAAAGAAAAAGATAATCAAGATGGAAATGATCCTAAGAAGATGAAAGGAGAAACTAGTAAGAAACATAGGAGAAGAAAGTTGGGTGTGTAGGATTTTCTGATTTCACAGGGGCAAGGACCATACTCCATCTTGGAAGATCTGTCCAAAAGGCCTGCAAATATTACATATGGGCAACTATTGGCTATGTCTTCTGAGAAGAGGCGGGATCTGTGAAGTGGACTCAATGCTCGATGAAGGAAGGAGGTTGAGGTCCCTGTTTTGGAGGCAGAGGTAGATCCCTATGCTCCACAAGCTGAGGTATTATGTAATGGTATTTCAATTCATGATGTCTTAGTTGATGGAGGTGCTGCAGTTAATGTAATGACTGAGTCTGTAATGAATATGTTGGGTTTAAAAATTGATCGCCCTTCAACACTTCTGTTAAGGTCATTAAATAAGGGAAAAACTAAACCAGAAGGTGTAGTTTCAAATGTGGCAATATCTGTTATGGGTGTTGTATGTGTGGTAGACTTTCAGGTGATGAAAAATGGTACTGTTGCATACCCAATGTTGCTGGGAAGACCATGGCTAAGGAGGGTTCATGCAAGAAACTACTGGAATGAAGGCTTCATGACACTTGGACGTGGTAGAGAGAGGGTGAAGATAAACGTGATCCCTCGGCATCATAAGGCAGAACCTGTGGATTCAAGTGATGAAACTGATGATTGGACATCCTCTGATTACTCTAGTACCAGTGAAGTGGACACTAAAGATGAAGAAAGTGAGGTTGATGTTTCAGTCATGGATATCCTTCCAGTCACACATACTCATGACCCCATAAAATTATCTAAAGACGAAGTTGATGATCGTCTCCAACAAATAAATATTGGTGATGCTATGATGGAGAGTGAGAAGGAATCCTACCTCCAGCTCTTTCGAAGGTATATACACATATTCACTTTTGATTACAAGGAACTCCATCAAGTAAGTTGGGTAGAACATTCTATTGAGCTGGTAGATGGTGCTAAGCCTATAAAGCAAATGCCATATAGAATGAATCCTAATTTTTCCAAGACTGTAAAAGAAGAGATAGATAAGTTGCTTGATGCAGGATTCATATTTGTTGTGGAGAATTCAGAATGGGTTTCTCCCACTATGATCTCAATAAAAAAGAATGGGAAGCTATGAATTTGTGTTGATTACAGGAAGCTCAATAAGGCAACAAAGAAGGATCATTACCCTCTTCCATTCTCAGATCAGATCTTGAACATAGTAGTTGGACATGAGTGTTATAGTTTTACTGATGGATATAGCAGATACAACCAAGTTTTTATAACGGAGAAAGATCAGCTGAAGACCACATTCACCACTCCTTGGGGAATGTTTGCTTATAGAGTTATGCCTTTTGGGTTGTGTAATGCTCCAGCAACGTTCCAGCGTTTGATGAATAGGGTGTTCGAACCCTACATTGGGAACTTCATCAGAGTATTTCTGGATGATTTTTACATTTATGGGAGCAAGATGGACCACCTGCACAAGATGGAGACAGCATTTCAAAGGTTAGATGAAGCACAAGCCTCACTAAACCCTACAAAGTGTGTCTTTTGATGTTCTAAAGGCGTTTTGTTAGGGCATGTTGTATCCAGAGATGGTATTGGTACTGATCCTGATAAAGTTTCAAAAATCAAAGATTTACCATTTCCTATGAATAGAAGTAAGTTGAGATCATTTTTAGACCATGTGGGTTACTATAGAAGGTTCATCAAGAATTTCTCAAAGATTGCACAGCCACTAACCTAGTTCTTGAATAAGGATGTTACTTATGAACTAGGAAATAAGGCGTATGAATCTTTTGGATAACTGAAGGAAGCCCTAGTGTCTCCAACTGTTTTAAAGAATCCAGATTGGAGCAAGCCATTCATTGTGTACACAGATGCCTCAGATACAACACTAGGAAGTAATTTGATCCAAAAGGATGAAAATGGGAATGAACATCTAGTTTACTTTGGGAGCAGACAAATGAGTTGTGCTGAGGTAAATTATACTGTAACTGAAAAAGAGGCTCTAGCTATCATTTTTGCTGTAAAGAAGTTTAGAAATTACTTGCTAGGGCAGAAATTTATAGTTGTAACAGATCATCAGGCTCTAAAATATATTGTCAATAAGCCTACCCCATCAGGGAGGATAGGAAGATGGATAATTTTTCTACAAGAATTTGAATTTGATATTATAGATAGGCCAAGAAAGAAGCATGTCAATGCAGATGCACTCTCTCGAGCCTATGATGGTTTAGGATCATCTTGTGATGATGATTATTTCCCCGATGCAGCATTGTTATCCCTTGACACAATCCCTAGTGAATACATAGATATTTGGAATTATCTGAATGAATTCAAGTTTCTTGATGGTGCCAATGCAAAGACTAAGAGAAAGATTACTCAAGCCAGTCATCCATATTCTATTCTGCATGGAGTATTATTTCGAATAGGACCTGATGGACAGTACAAGAGGGCAGTTGGACGTGATCAAGGGAAGGAGCTGCTAGAATAATTCCACAATGGTACATGTGGAGGGCACTTCTCTGGACAACTTACAGCAAGAAGGATCTTGGATGCAGGTTATCACTGGCCCACTCTTTTTAAAGATTGTTATAATTATTGTAAGACATGTGATATTTGTCAAACACATGGTAACCATAAGACTTCATCAGCTCCATTATGCTCTATTCTTCCACTCCCTTTGAAAAGTGGGGAATAGATATTGTAGGTCCACTTCCAACTACCTCACGCCAAAATAAGTATATTGTAGTTGCCACAGATTATTTAACCAAGTGGGTTGAAGCTAGGCCATTGAAAACAACTTCCATGGATGAAGTGGAAAGGTTCATATATGAACGCATTGTCACCAGATTTGGTTGTCCATTAGAAATTGTAACAGATCAAGGAAGCCACTTCATTAATGAGGTGGTAGAAGCCCTAGTCAATAAGTTTTCTATTAAGCATAGGAAGGAAACAACATACAAGCCAAGCACAAATGGACAGGTGGAACGAACTAATTTTGTGTTGTGTCAAATTCTAGCAAAATATGAAACTTTGCAGGTACATAAATGGGATAAGAGGATTCATGCAGCATTGTGGGCATATAGGGAAACATCAAAGTCAGCAATAGGATACTCCCCATTTCAGTTGGCTTATGGCATTGATCAAGTTCTTCCTATTGAGTTTGATATTCCCACGGTCAGAGTTATGGAAAATAAAAGGATGGATGAAAGTGATTCAGTAAAAGAAAGGTTGGTACATCTTCATTTGCTAGAGGAAATGAGGGAAATAGCTAAGGATACAAACTATAAGAAGAAAATGAAGCAGAAGGAATACTTTGATCAAAAGATCTGTTGGTCTCCATTTCATGTGAATGACTTGGTTCTAGTATATGATTCCAGATACAAAAAAAGAAGATAGAGAAAATTTCTTCCAAAATGGATGGGGCCCTACAAAATAGCAGCTATGTATGAAAATGGTACGTACCGACTGGAGGAATTGGATGGCACTCCCATTACGAAATGGGTCAACCACGACAAGTTGAATATTTTTCAAGCACCAGAATAGTCTACTCCGAGGACAGAGTAGAAGCTAGGAAGGGGGAAGATGTCGACACTAAAATTTTCTTCCGTAATTTCTATTTCATTAATGTATGTATTAGGAATAGGTTGTTATTAAGTATAATTAGTAGTAGCGTCTGATAGAAGATAACGGCACTACAAGTACGATGTCGCCAATAATGTATAGTATAGTAATAGTCAAAAGTACAATAAGAATGTTGTGGTAAAAAGTAAATATTTGTCGTAAGTTGTCCGGTAATGTTAAAATGTCAAAGTTGGGGTAAGTAGAGAAGTAGGGTCTACATGATTAGGAATTAGAAATATTATATTGGTAATAAGGACAAGGAGTGAGGTCATAAATATTTTGTGTATTTTATTTGTAAAAAGTCTAAAAATGTGGAACCCATGTGAAATGATAAGGTTTATCTTATCTTAAAAGATAAGCTTACATGTACAGATAAGAGTTAAGGTATGGAATATGATTCGTCATAGTGGATTTCTTATCCTATCTTAGAGATAAGATGGATAAGCCTGGAATTTCTATGAATAAAGAGGCCACCCCCCCTCATTTAGCATAGAAGGAAGTAGTGAGAAATATTGTATGAAGTGTGTAAAGGAAGCCATCAGTTTAAAGGTGTGTTGAAGAAGCCATTAAGAGGTGTAATTGTAAAGTTTCTCCCATAGTATTGGTGGAAGGCAAGTGAAGTCAATAACACTTGAACTACCTCATGGGTGAGATTGTAACAATTTCATGTTAATATTATAATTTACTCTGATATTTCATATTTATCATCATTCCTTCTTATCATAGTTGATGGTATTCTTGTGTTATGTTTGTTGTTGTGTTTCCAGATTACATCCACCAAACTAAAGGCTGTGCATTAGTAAATAATCATAGCATGAGGAGTTCCTAGTGAAGAATTATCATAGTGCCAGATTGGTGATGACAGCACCTAATGAGAAAATGACTAATTTCAGTATCACATTTCAGAAGACTTAAGATAGAATCCCTCAAGTGGAAAGTCCTCTAGCCCAACATGATTTCTTGTACTGTCTAAGGGCCTTGAATAGTGATATTTCAGTAATGATTCAGTCTATGGGAGGTATAACCTTACATGTTACTTACAATATTGCAATAAGGGTAGAAAATAGTCTCATTCAAGTAGAAAATTTAGCCCCTAGACTGCTTGCATTGTTTTTCCAAGAAATGTCTCACACAACCCAATTTTCCATTGCTCACATTCCTGAGAAAAGCACTCAACCTATTACATCTAAATCATATCCTCCCACAAAATAGAAAGAAGATGAAGAAATGAAGGCCCTGATTAGAAACTTTTTCAATAAAGTTATATCTTTAGAAAAGTAGTAGACGTAAGCCTTCAAAAATAGTTATAATCAAGGACATATCCAAAGCAATAAGCCCTAACAAAACCAGTATGGAAACTAGAGATATGGGAAAAATCAGAAAAATGATAGATGGCATGGTAACGTGATCTGCCCCTATAAGTGACCCCTACTGTACAACCTCTCCTAGTGCCCAGTACAAGTCAAGCACTAGTTCCAGTTTAGAACAACATGGCGCAAGCACCAAAATGGTGATTTTCTTGTAACATGCCTCATATTTAGTATTAATGTGTTAATTTTACATGCACATAGGTCTAAATGATTCACACTACTTCTAACTGTTAACCTTGAACAAGTATAAGTGAGCTTGAGAATAAAGAAAATGTAGAAGCCTCTTTAGAGGAAAAACTTATGTTATTTAGTGTCAAAGACTTCTATGTAATTAATCAAGCTACAAATGAAACAAATAGAATGTGTGCCCAAGTTGATGACAACACAAGATATAAGAATAGAATGGTAAAATTTTGTACGTAAGTCTCAATTCCCATAACATAGGATGATCCTCAAAAGCAGAGAGATTGGACTAAGGCATATAACAATAAATGCACACAAGTCCCTGCAAGTGAGGCTCCACATAACACACCTCCTAAAGTAGCATGCATCCCTCCTTTGGTGGGTCAAGACTGTATGCAAGCTAATGCCCCTACCTCCATGCCTGAACAAACAAGAAAGTTTGTTGTTGTGCCTCAAATGCACAAGTCAATGAGACTTCCATTCAACATTGTGGACCAAATGAAAAATACAAATATAAATGTCATAATATGGGATGCACTAGCTATTCCATCTCAACATGACCTGTTGCATGAAGCTCTGGCCCATCTCCCATGCGTTGATCCAGGTGTCAAAAATCCATGCGCTACTATCAATATTTGTCAAGCTGAGGGGAAGCAAGTAAGTAAGGTTTCTAAAACCAAACCCTTTTAAATGTCTTTGATCATAGGTAAACACCTTATTTACAATTGTATGATTGAATCATGTGCTAGTACCCTTGTCATGCTTATGAGAATTTTTGATATCCTAGGTCTTAAGTACACCCCTTTGTCTAAAGGATTCCTATAGCTTGATGAATTAACTGTCAACACTTTAGGAGTCATCAAGGAGCTTTATTTGACCCTTTATACATGTCCAAGCCTCACCAAAACTCAAGATGTGTTAATCATTAACCTACTCCCTTTTTTTTCCTTATGTCTATTAAGGGATTTTACTGCAAAAGTGGGTAGTTACTTGTCTTCAGATTGGTCCCATATGTTTCTCAAGCCAAGGTATGGTACTCGGTTTACCATACAAGAAGCCACTATTTTCCTATCATGTTGAGTCATATGATCCATCTCCTCTCCAAGCCAACTGTCTAATCCAAGAAAGACAAGAACAAGTTTCTGAAGAGCATCTTGTTCCTTCTCTACCTAACTAATTACTAGTTGACTGTGAGGAAAGGAACTACAAATTTGATCCATATGCTGAAGATATTGAAGATTTTAAAACTGGGCTTTGTACTTACTGCATCCTCGAAGAAGAATCTATGTTGTCGTGCGCACTTAGGAAAAATAAAGAAAATTCTTGTATGTGGAAGTTGTACTTTGATGGCTCCAGAAGCAGGAATGGCACACGCGCAGGGGTTGTTTTCATATCTCCCAAGGATGAGAGGTTTTTCTTTACACATAATTTATAGTTCACATACTCCAACAATGTGGTAGAATATGAAGCATTGGTGCATGGTCTTCTTATTGCAAAGAAGAAAAAGGTTAATGTGTTGCAGATCTTTGGGGACACGAAATTGATCATCCACCTGGTCATAAACAAATGCATGAAAAATAATAAGATTCTCAAATCTTATAGACATAAAATTTAAGACCTCCTAGATAAATTTAAGATAAATTTAAGATTCTCTAAATCTATAGCTGATACCAAGATAAAAAAATAAGATGATCACATGGCCGCGTTAAGCTACATTTTTCTCATGCAGAGGATTTTGCTAAGGGAAACACACAACACATCAAGATGGTAATTAGACCATAAATTCCACACAACAACACCACTTGTCAAGTATTGTATAGTGACACACAAATCATCTAATTTATTCAAAATGAAGTTGAGTTCTCTTCAAACATGCAAGCCAACTTGAATGACAACTATGGTGACCAAGTGATCCAACTTAATAAAAATAAGTTTCCTAAAGGGCTAGTCACCTTAGATAAAATAGTCAGACTTGATGATGAGTTCAATGGTGAATAAATGTGTATGTGCATGGTGCAATAAGACTACTCCCTAGTTACTATTGCGTGTGACAAGGAATTACTGCTGAGTAAACCTTACACGCATGATGAAAAACATAGCTTCATCTCTCTCTTTCAGAAAGACACTGACATTTTATCATGGGAGTATCAAGACCTCAAAGAATTTGATCCAAGTGTTGTTCATCACTCCATTGTCATTGATTCTAGTATCAAGCATATCAGACAAAAGAAAAGGCCATAAAATCCAAGGATTTATCCCCTCATGATGAAAGAATTGTCTAAACTCATCGAGGAAAAGATAATATTTCCAATCAAATACTCTACTTGGGTCACAAATATTGTTCCAATGTGTAAGAAGAAAAGTGAAATCTTATTTTGTGTTGATTTTGAAGATTTGAATAAGGGATCTTTGAAGGATCATTATCCTTTTTGTTTTATGGAGAATATTTTACAGACTGTGGCTAGTGTGCAAATATTCTCTATGCTAGATGGATATTTTGGCTTTAATAAGATCTTGGTCAAGAAAGAAGATCAATTCAAAATAGTTTTTACAACCAATTGGGGGATGTATGCATACCTGAATATTCCCTTTGGTCTGTCTAATGCAGGGAAAACATTTTAGCATGCCATGGACATTTCCATAAAATGATACATTAATGAATTCATCTTGGTTTACCTAAATGACATAAATATCTACTCAAAGTGTAGCACAGATGCAGAAATTTTAAGGTGTGTCTTAACCCCAAGAAGTTTAATTTTGTAGTCTCAAAGGATGATATCATAATTGATCTTGAGCATGTTTTAGCCATCATGCATTTTTCCCTACAACACACAAGAAAGCCTGATAGTCCTTCCTATGAAAAATAAATTTTTCTATGAGATTCATTCCTAAATTTGTAGGACTGGTTTAGCCTATCACCATCATGCTCAAGAAGGACATAAAGTTCAGATGGATAGCAGAAGGAAAGGAGAGCTTTGATAAGATCAAGCAAGAAATTTCTTGCATGCCAAAACTCATCAATACAGATTAGTCCAAAGAATTCATCCATTATACTTACGGAGATGATGTGAGTGTTTTTGTCCTCACACAGGAAAATGGACAAGTAATGGAGCAGAAAGTGGCTTTCTTCAGTCAGAAACTAAAGAGTTATGAGTTTAATTATAGTTGCATGTAAAAACATGTCTTTTCCATCATGCACACCCTCAAGATATTCAAAAGTATGCTTTCTAAACACCACTTCAAGGGGTTAGAGAATTCATCATGGGAGATGAAATGAACAATAAACGAGCAAGATAGGTGACCATGTTAATGGAATACAATGTGAATATCAAAGCCATGAATATGGTTATAGGTAGTTCATTCTACAAACAACTTGTTGAGGATGCAAAGAGTGATCTTGAGACTTCATTATTTCTTAATTAATATCTCCCGCGTGCAAGGCCTGAAAAATATGCAAATCTTAGTACGTGTATGTGGATGAAGGACATGATCAAATTCATTTATGAGGGCATGTGCCCTCCTAGTTTGACCAAAGAAAAAGACGAGGCATATGAGGCTTTAGTCAACACCATATGTTCTGATTGATTGCCTTTTCTTCAAAATAAATCTTGATGGGTTTTAGTTAAGGTGTATTGATGTCGCACAGATTAAAAAAGTGTTAGCAGAATTTCATCATGGATTCTCTGGTGGAAACTTCTTTTTCAAGACTACGGTGATGAAGATCATCATAGTAGGATTATTTTATCCTTCCATGCTTGTGAACATGCACAAGTAGGTAAGTGAAAATAATGTGCTTTCTTCATATGAAAGAATGAATTGGCAGCACTTCCCCTCTAACCAATCCAAGAAAATAAGCCATTTGTGTAATGGATTCTTGTTCATATGAATGATCAATCCTCCTTTGAGTGTTGGAAATAAATGGATGCTGACAGCTATGGATTACTTCATGAGATGGGTAGAAGATGTCGTACTCAAGGAATCAATCGAGTTATTCAACATTGAATTTCTCAAGGGCATTGTAATAAGGTTTGGCGTTCCTCAATAAATTATTTCAGATAATTCAAAATCCTTCCTTGGTACTGAAATCATTGATTGGGTTCTTAGTCTTAATATATACTTGAATACCTCCTCCAATTATTAAGCTCAAGGTAATGGATTGGTAGAGTCAATAAATAAGAACCTAGTCAGGATTATAAAGTGATTAATGAACATCAACCAAAGATAGTGGAATACAAAGGTCTCATGGGCACTTTGGGAAGATAGAATAAGAATGAACAAAGCAATAAGAACTTTTCCTTACAAGATTATCTATGGGAAGGAGGCTACACTTCCTTTAATACTTGAGTTGAATTTTTTATCACTTTTCTAGCTACTAGAATTTAAAGGAACAGACAAGAGAGGAATAAGAATGACAGATCTGGTTTAACTTGTAGAATCAAGGAATTCGACCATGATCAAGATAGAAAAACATTAAAAATTAATAGAGAAGTGGTTTGATAGAAAGGATAGGCCATAAAATTTCAAATTTGGGGAATTGGTATTGAAACGGGATGGTGACAGAGCCAAACTAGGGCGCCACTCAAAATTTGATGCACTTTGGAGTGGCCCATATATTATCATTTCTTGCATGGAGGATAACTCTTTCAAGGAATATCATCTTGATGGATTCACACTCTCAATCCTTATTAATGGGATCTATCCCGAACCCTTCCATTAATCATGCTCCACCATTTTGTATATATTAGAGTAGTTTCATTCCTTCAAGTGTGTTGCGCACACATTGTCTTGTTTGTATATAGTTTTTTCTTCCCGTGAGATTTTTATGCTTGTTGTTTTGTTTCTTTAAGAAATCTAGTAATATTTTAGTAGTTACAACAATTTACAAGATTCATAAAAGAGTTCAGACATGCTTCAAGTGACTCAGGGGTTATTTATTCAAAGTTACAGATTAGAGGTTCATATATACGCTAACTTGATGTCCAGTGGATGCTTCGGGCTACTGATATCATTCATCAAGAAAGAAGATTGCCCCAAAATTCACCAAACTATTATCCACAATAACTCCCCTAGTTATTTGGATAAGTTATATTTCCATTATGGCTCTGAGGTTCTATATTGTACGTTATGTGCACTTCAATTGTTATTTCAAATGGCACATTTTCCTGGATCCTTTTCCTCACACATCCTTGTGCACTCCTTTCCTATGCCTCAAATATTTTCCTTATTATTTATTCTATTCTATACCATTTTCTCTCACACCCAATCTCTGCAAATTCACATTCTTCTAAGATTTCCATGCACCCTTCGCGTGCACCTTCAACTTGGATCCCGAAATTAGATAAGTCCCTGACATCCTCATGCATCCTCTTCCTTACTGCTTCACATTATCTTGTAATGATTTCACCTCTTCAATATGTTCCTCTAGTGGGTATTCCTTGCATTCCTCCCACACGCATATTTTTTTTGCACCTTATTTTTTCTTCTTTTGCGCTTCTTTCCTTCATGTACTTTCACACCTTCTTCTACGATAGTTCTTGTACCACTTAGTCTGTCAAACATTGAGTGTATCTCATGCAACCTATCAAAGTGCACCAACAGAGAACCATACCCTTACAACCAACCATTAGATGAAATGTGACAGAAACAACAAAAAATGTCTATAGTTGGCCAATCCTTCAACCATTCTACTCACATCACATGTCATTACATGTCAGAGTGACCTGCAGATGTCATAATGTCATAAATTTTATCATAGAGATTAAAATGAGGTGTAGTTTGTCTTATTTTATAGTTGCTGACATGTGCTACAATGTTGGATATTCAAATACAAATATTGGCATGATTAGGTAGGAGAGCAGTAGGGAAAATGTACCTTTGATAATGAATGTAACTTCAACAACAGTATTTTCTTCAAATCTTGTCTCTTTCCTTCTTCTACAAGCTAGATCAAACACGAGGAGACACATTTAATATATTTACATGTGGATTTGTAGGAATTTATAGCTTGTTGTTTGTGTTTTTGATTCAAATGTGAATTTTCCATCTTTCTCTTCCTCTTTTTATCCCTCCTATAAATACAAGAGCATTTCTCATTAATAAGAATTGGATTATTTCAGTTTGTATAGGAATTGCCTTGTATTTTAAGTTGAAGACCTTTAGATCTGGTCCTTGTATGTGGATATTAGCCTCAGACACCATTGTCATCGACTGTGCATTTCTAGAAGTAATAGAAGCATTGTTTTTTGGACATCTTTTTCCTTAGATTATTTTTGTTCTTCTTTCTTGCCTCTCCTTCACATTGTGTGTTCATTGTTCCTTCTCACATCCCTTACATATAATTTTCTACTTTTGTTTCATTAAAATGAATTTACAACTATGTTGTGGTCTATGTTATGTGTGTCTAGACTTCCTCTGTGCATTCTCCTTTGGTTTTTACTTAGATATGATCGTTTTCCTCCCCCTTTCTTTCCATTACTATCGCGTCCCTTAATTTTAGTTTTCCATTTTTCATATCCTTTTATTGTTGGTCCCTTGGCATGTTTAGCTTAGGCTTTCCCTTTCCACATTACACATAGCAATTGTAGTAGAAATAGGTTGAGGAACTGACCTTCTACAGAGGTATGTCTCAAGTGGGAAAGGTACTAAAACTTAGAGATAGTCCCATTATTCAGTCAATAACTTAGTTCTTTCATATCTGAGACATGGGTGTAAGTTTGAGATCAAACAGAACTAAAATAATATGTAATTAAGGTATTAAATATGACAAACCATGAGGGGAAAATATCACAATGTATTAGTGAAAATATCTTCATCTTGATTCAAAATGTGGCTTAAAACACAGGTCATGAGGTGCTATATGGCGTGATGTGAAAGATCCACTTCCCGATGAATTTGAAACCAAATGGATAATAGGGTATAATCGTTCTGATCCTTTAATCGAGTGATAATATCACGCTGAATACCATCCATGGAGGGATGAGGATCAGGGTGGGGTTACGGTCCATAGGTAGGTTCTCTTATAGTTTGTCGATGGAAAGGTGGTTGGTTCTCAAAGGAATTGTCTTTATGCCTTGAATTTTTATAACAAGCCTTAGGAACTAGAATCTTGATATGTAGAACCTGACATTTTACGTTGGTGTGTAGACAATACCCATAATGAGAGAAAACAATGAGTTAGAGGGGAAGGTGGTGTAGACTTTTTGGTTTGGTCACCTTTGACATCATTGTCAAGATTATTTATTTGGAATCTACAGGATTTATATTGAGGAACATCATTCCTTGGAGACTTGTGTTATGTGCAATAAAAATCGTTTGTAAAATACCGATGAGTCATAAGGGAAAGAGGTAAGGGGAGAGGTATCATATGATGTAGAGGGTTAGTGATAAATTTTTATGAGGGAACCGATGCAATGGGTGTGGATTGTGTGAATGGAGCAGTATGTTGCTAAGTCATCGAGGATAAATTTTTAGGATATTCACCCTTGAGATCATCAAATTCATAGTCAAAACAAGAAAACCAGTCATCTACTTCTATAATGAAAAATTGATTAGCTTAGATGATGTTTGTATGTGTGAGTGTGACCCGTGGAGCAATCTGAGGCTTAGGAACTAGTGGGGAAGAATTTTCAACTTTATTTTGAGGTTACTCTTGTACCAGGATGACGTTCATGTCATGAGTAACTTTGGTGAATAGGGTTTCTTTGTAGCGCTAGAATTCCCGATCACATATCTTGGTGTAGATAGAAATATGGGGATCATCTAAGGTGTAAAAAAATTCATAATATGATATGCAAGCATGAACGTCGTAAGAGACAACTATATATTCGAGCTGGACTATACACTTCGGTAGGATTTATGGTACATATAAGATAACTATGAGAATAAAAAGCTCATTCTTTCTAGTCTACAAGGAAGGATGTATCTGAGATATGATGAGTTTACAAACATAATATGTATTACTTATAAGAATTAATTCATCAAGATCTTCATCATACGATTCCAAGATATTGGGAGGCATGCGCTCAAAAAACCTAGGATAACCAGTGTTGCTGTGAAGAGTATCTATGGGGTAGTTAAAGTTTTGATCTTACTGAACGGGGATAGGTGACATTTCATCAAGCTTGGGAAGCTTCTACATCCTCTTTTTCTGAAGTGTATCATTTTTCCAAGGGTTTGTATCCCTCATAATCTTGTAAATATCTCCAAGGTGGGTGAACTTCACACAATGACATGCAGAAGAAGTAATGGTGCAGATATGATGAGTGTTAGGCTGCCTTAGGAGAATTTTTTAAGATAGGGAAAAATTTAAAACCATAACCTTCAAATAGATAGTTCTAGGGGGAACACTGATGGGTAACCAAATAGACCCCATCGAAGGAATATTTTGGCGATTGTATCCTTAATAGGTGGTTCATGTAGATTTTAGGTTATCTATGGAATAAATGAGTTCCCTAATGAAGGATGCTAAGGTGACACACCTAATTTCTCTCTCATCAATGAGAGTATGCTTAAACAAAGTGTGACTGATATGATCTAAAATGAAGATGGGAGAACCATCTGTAAAAACCAAGAGATCATCTTCAATCATAAAAATGATGATAAAATGAATGCATTAATGAGCATCCATAGAAAGTTTGGTATAAATGAATACCTCCTAAGATATCCAAGTAATTATTTATTCCAAGCAAAGAAACGTAGGACTGCTCCCCGAAGATGGAGGAAAAGGAATGTTCATGTATAAAAGTGCAGTCAAGAGACACTCATAGTGGTGAGATGATATACACATGAGCTCAAAGAATGGAACTCTACAAAGAATTTGAGAAAGCTCTTTGAGAGGATCCCAATTATCATTAATTCACTGTGCAGTAGGCTAAAATTCTAGGAGTCCTCAAAAATAGATCCAGAAGGAGCAGGGATAGTTGGAGAGACTTTTAAAACTAATATTAACTAAGTCCCTACACCATCAGCTGTACCTATTTGATTTGCATAGGGGATGATGGTTTCTGTAGATAGAGATATAGATCCAGACACAATCACCCCTATAAGATAGTTTCCACAAGGGTTGCTGGCCTCTGGAGAAGGTAGATTTTTTATTTTACAAGCTCGATTCTAAGGTAGAGAAGGATAAATGAATTTGTAATTCCAAGGTTGGAATGCTATACAATATTCTCATTCTACATAATTTATTCAACACATTTTACATCATTAATTACAACTGAATTTTTAGGAGGGTAATCCGTGTCAACTACATTAGTTGTGGAATTTTATTTCTTCTTAGACATTTCAAAAACAACATGATTAGGCATATGAATAGAGAAGATTTTGAGCTTTTTGTTATCATAGTTGATGGCTTCATGATGATACTTCTTTTGAAACACATCATGAGCTCTGACCACTTTGGTTGAGTTCTCACAAGTGATGGTGTCATAGTCAAATTTTAGTACTAAGAAGAAGTTAATGGGATTAATCTGGAGTGCATGAAAAATCTCATGTGAGTGATCAAAATTAGCGTGCCACAAAAAATAATAATCTCATCATACCAATGATGAACAAGTGGAGAATGATCAAAGATAATGGTAAATGGACTAGGAAGTTGATGCATTTCCTTTTCCTTACTAAGTGGTTGATGATAGATAGGTTGGTTTTTTTGTTAGGTTATTGGTCGATATTGAAAACAATCATATTTGAGGAAGCGACAAGAGGAAGAGTATCTGAGACTCCATCATCCGTTAGATTATTATTTTTATAAGATTGAAGGATTTGTACTTGTTTGTTATTTTATGTCTTTGAAGTAGCATTGTCAAATTCCCTAATAAGATACTATTTCCTTTTACCTTGTTCAACAACCTCTTCTAGGGAAGTAGGAGAAAAGGAATTCACCTTGTACTGAAGGCGAGGCTCTTGGGGGATCATAAGAAAAATTGATAGAGGCCATCATTAGGAATGTTATGCTTTTCCCACAAGGATAGGGAATTCAAATGTTTGACAAGTTGCATTGATTACTTGTTTTATTTATGACAATTGATAAATCATTGATGTCTTTTCTAGATAGATTTTTATATTGGATTTTTTATACTAACAGCTTCACTAGGGTATCTAGCTCAACTATGGAATTAGGAGGAAAAGTATGGTGCCAATATAAATCATATCTTGTAAGTGTCTTTGTTAGGAGTTGGGTGGCAACATATGATTTTGTCTCAATCCATTCCTTGTAAATATTTTAAAATTCCTTGATATAAAGGGTGGGGTCAATAGACCCGTCATAAGAGATAGATGGAGAAATTCCACAAAAAACACTAATATAAATATAGGGTACTAAAGGATTTAACTGGAATACTCGTAAGAATTTATTTTGTATAGGGTTCTCAGTGATGGGCATCCCATTAGGACCATTTTGAAAAGGAGGGGGTTCCCCAAGATCCCATTGCAGTATGATTCAATAACTTAGAGATGTTGGCTTGCATCTAAAGAAATTATGATTTTCTTACAGGTTTTTATTGGCTAATTTTTTCAATGAGGTTGGTCGGGTCTGAATTGGTGTAATTTTTAGACGAAATTATTTAAGTAGATTTCCCCTTTTATCTCTATGGTAAATTTGTTTGGAGGAAAATTTGAGAAGGAATTTAGTAATCATTTTTTTTTATTATCCCTTGTATTGAAGAAATTGAGATAAAAATTTTATGAATCTCTAGAGGATGGTTAAAAGTATCATCATTATGGAATTCCTCTTCCTTGTCCTCAGGTGGGCCATTGTAGTGGGTAGATGGACTCTTTGTAGTTTTTCCTATGATGCAACACTCTATAAAAAAGGGGAACTCACCTTCAGGATGGTATGTCTCAGAAAAAGTGTACACAATAGAGTCTGAGGACCCTAGGCCAAGATAATCCATGGTGAATTTCTAATTTAGATTAGAAACGTTCTGCATATTAACGGTGTACACACAACCTACCATAAATAAAAATACAAATAGGGGTTAAATTCATCTAGAATAATATATGAGAAGATAAGTAGGATCATCCATGCAGAGAGTTATAAACATGGGCGAAAGGTGTTTAGATGTTAACAAACAGAGATAGGAAGGACTTCCTAGGTTTTATGGTGTCTATGGGTACTTTAAACAAGTGATCGATCAAAATTTCTGTAAGATTAATGTCTAGTTCACCAAATATGTATGTGGGATTAAAATGTCTCTCAATATTATTCACTAAGAAGTAATCCATTCTAGAAGTGTATTGAGGAAACGAGTAAGAAACACACATGTACCTACATATAAGGCATAAACTTAAAGTGGCTATAATGAGAACTAGGTTCGTATATCTAGATGGAAGTAATCACTACAATAGGTCAACCTAAGGCTTCCAAGGTCCATGGTTAAGTTAGAGGAAGGGACCCTACTATAATACTCATATTTGTGTATGGAGATATATAAATCAACAATAAATGAAACTGAAATGAAAGTGATTGTTGCTAAGGATATGATAATAGATAGGATTAATATGTTGACTAGCATCAAAAAATGTATAAT
Source organism: Taxus chinensis (assembly GCA_019776745.2). Taxonomy (NCBI): domain Eukaryota; kingdom Viridiplantae; phylum Streptophyta; class Pinopsida; order Cupressales; family Taxaceae; genus Taxus; species Taxus chinensis. The sequence goes on along the minus strand of CM034156.1, from coordinate 38,625,162 downwards.
ACTAAGCTAACATAACACAATTTTTTTTTTAAATTATCTATGAAAAATGAAAAATGATGGTTAGAGCACCCAATTGTATATGTAGTGCGGTCAATGATGTATCTATCTCTCCAGAGAAGTAATACATTAAAGGAGAGTTTCTATTAGGTGGAGAAGGGTAACACCATTTCTATCCTAGACTCATTATAGGAGACCTAATAGTGAAAACAACTATCCAAGAATAACAATATTCCATCCTATCAAAGAAAGATACAAGATGAACCAAGATCTATACAAGAAAATGTGAAGATAACACGAAAGAGAACAATTAATGATACTTTGAATGATTATGGATTCCTTTTATAATGAATGTTAAATGAGGTGGGGGTATATATAGGATTCCATTTCCCATGGGATATAATGTCTCCAAGGAAAAAATATGCCACTGAAATCATCATCGATGGGAGATGGATTGAGCCAAGGTAGTGGAAAAGAGGTAGTGTGTCATGAAAAGTAAAGATAATGTGTCATAGATCATATATGTCGATAAAAAATATGCCAAGTGGTGGGAAGAAAGAAATATTTCAAGGTCTTTTTGAATTTATTCACGCAATACTTATTTTTCTCCAAGTGGATTCTACAAATTATGTATAACTTCACTACATCTTTCCTATACTTGGAGCAATTTTTCCACAATGGGGATTTGAAAATGAGAAATACTTTTTACAATTTGCATCATCTTCTCCAATATCATGCTCAAATTATTTTGCAGCTATTGATTATATTCCTTTAAAATTTTATTTTCTCCTTGAATTTACTCATTCTCATTTTGAGCTATGCCCTCTTGTTTTTTTTTCTCATTCGATTTTTCCATCATTTTCAAAACCTGCAAATTTTTGAAATTTTCATTTCCACAAATTGATACCACTGATCTAATTTTTTTTTTAATTCGGTGGAAAACACATTAATGGTGTCATTTAATGTGTTATGGTAATACATTAATAATAAATTATCTGAAATTGCAAAAGTAATGAAATGTATTCCAGAAATAAAAATCTTACTCTAAAAGTAAAATAAATTTAATCAATATCTATAAATATTTTGAAAAATCTATAGCAGATATGTATGTTGAATCTCTTTGTAAATGATAATTTATGTAGAATGGGAAAACTCTATAGGAGAAACATATGACTTGCAATTATCCACAAATGATGATGTATATAAATGGGAAAATTCTATATAAGAGAGTTGTATGCCTCCAAACTTGAAAACATGTAACCTAAAACTTATATATAAATAAAATTATTCCAATTTCAAACTTGTGTCTTCATTCAAAACCATCATTTTTATAGTGAAAAAATGTCAAAGATGAATGTTTCTAAATGGAAGTAAAAACATCATCAAATGAAGGGATTGAAATATAAGCTAAAGAGTATTCAAATGAAGGGTTAGAAATGGAAGACGAAAGGTCATCCTTCATGGAGATATAATCCATCCACATTTCGAGTAAATTTGAATAGGTAAAAGAAGACAAAATATGAATATCATATTATTATTTTTAAGTGTTCCTTTTGTAGTGATATCTTATAGACTATTAAATAGATTGGTGAACCATTTAGTCTTCTTTAAAGATAAGAGAGTGAACTTGAAAATATAATCTATGAAAATATATTATGGTAGGGTAAGTGTACCAAGATAGAGGGCAAAAAACAGACAAGAAAGATAAAAAGAGAAAAATACAATTGTGTTTCGCAATAACGCGATCACATTATGCTTTTTTTTATGCTCGGTAATTCACAAACATAAAACACGTACACATTATAATGTTCACACGTTTCTAGAAGTATGAAATGCATACGTGTTTTTAGCTATATGCAATTTAGCAGTGCCTGAAGGAGTCACATTTACTAAAATAAATGTTAAGTATAAGATTCTTGTATTATCTTAAGAGATAATAAAATTAATATTATACTTTAAATTTATTTTACTAAATATTAGAAGTTAGGGTCACTTTGCACTTGATTGAAGTGGTTTCATAGCTCTGACATTTATAATATAGAAGATAGTTTTTCAAAATCTAATTTGGTCAATACTTACTCATTTTCAGAATTTTAGCAATGACCTAAAACTTTCAGGCCATATATATTGTAGTTAGTTTTTTTTTTTGCAAACAAATATAAGCATTTTGTAGGTTTTTAAACCTTATGGATTGGATTTTTTCCCTATCAATTCTTGAATCGGAACTAATTTTGAAATTTTGTCCATACTTCACTTTAGTGACGAAAAATCATCTCTACGATATTTGTCTATTTCTTTCTAAAATGAGATCCTCACTGTGTAGATAGAGGATTGATCTCTGACATGGGATTCCTATATTATTACAAAAATGAGGTGATTTAAATGTGCCTCCTCCTTAAGGTTTGATCACACTTGTAGATTTTAAATGTTTTTTCACGATTAGTACCAAGTGAGTTGCATCAAGTGAACTCAGATGATTGTTCATTCATAGAAACATGGTACTCCCTTATAAACATGATCCATTCACCTTATGCAGCTCTAAAATAATCCTTTCACGAAATCAAATTCTAGATTATCATATGTGTCTTTTCTCATATGTATCTGATTGAGATAAATGATTCCTTAATATGTCACATATGATGGTCTTGGATAAATTATCTCATTTTAGCTTATTTTTTGGAGATATTTGGGTACAATGGAAGAGTTGGGATATGATTATAGTCAAGTCACTTGTTGAGCTCCAAATTTCACATTTAAATAAGATGAAACCTGGGTAAAGCATATTTATGGTAGATGGACACCTTTTTTCTCAAGTTGCTCCTCATGGAAACATGTTTCCTCCTCTGAATAACGGATGAATTCTTGAATGAAATTTGAGTCTTAGTTATATGTTCTTGATTTCCACACTTCACTAAAACACTACGAATCACATTTTATGATCAATGAAACTATTCTAAAAATATAATTCTTCCTTTAACTCAAAATTAGGGTCCTATTTCATTTTGAAGTTAGAGGGGTGGTTGAAGAGTTTTGCAGTACCTAAAGAAATATTTAATCCTTGAATCAATGTTGATTATTCCACCTTATAGATTATTCTAATATCCTTCCATTACCTATTTTTTTTCATCATAAATATTTCCAACACTCCTGGAATCATCTAGAGAAGTCCATAAAAAGTCCATCAGAAGTCCATCTTTTACCGTTTTAGCTTTCATTTTGTGTACCTAGAAAACCCAGTCTTAAACAAATTGGTCATGAATGAGATTTTTCTTTCCTAAAATTTCATAAATTTATTTAGAAATATTTAATTATCTCTAAAATCACCCTCATATGCTTTTATTTTCTCTATAAACTTCTGAAGGGTGTTTAATTAGCTACAAAATGGCATAAAATGGCCTTTTTAGGCCTTTGGAGGAAGTAGTATCTCATCAAAACTAAATGAGTTGATCATTCACCTTAGACACTATTCATAACACACCAAAACACACTAATTGTTCTTATTTGGATTTTCCTTTTGGTCAATGTTTATGATTTATGGTTTAGGGTTTAGTCCTCTAGGTCTAGAGTTTAGGACATAGGGTTTGGGGTTCAAGTTTTATTGTTTAGGGCTCATGGTTTAGGTTTTAGGTTTTAAAATTTAAGGATTAGTATTTAAGTTTAATGGTTTATAATTTAGCATTTATATTTTAGGGTTTATGGCTCAGGGTTAAGGGTTGAGGGTTTACAATTTAGGGTTTAGGGATTAGGGCTTAAGGTTAAGGGTTTGGGTTTCATAGTTTAGGGTTTAAGGTTTATGGTTTAGTGTTTAGAATTTATGATTTAGTGTTTAGGGTTTAGGATTTACTATTTAGGAATTCATTTTTTAGGGTTTAGGGTTTAAGTTTTAGGTTTTAAGGATTAGTATTTAGGGTTTGGGTTTCAGGGTTTAGGGTTTAGGGATTAGGGCTTAGGGTTAAGGGTTATGGGTTTAGGGTTAAGGGCTCATATTTGACTGTTTTAGGGTTGAAGGTTTAGGGATAAGGGTTTAGGGTTTAGGATTTAGTGTTTATGGTTTATGGTTTATGTTTTTGGGATCAGGATTTACAGCTTAGGGTTTATTGTTTATGGTTTATGGCTCAGGGTTTAGGGTTTAGGATTTAGGGCTTAGGGTTGAGGGTTTAGGCTTTAGTGTCAAGGGTTCAGGGTTCAGGGTTTAGGGTTTAGTGTTTCATGTTTAGGGTTTAGTATTTAGGTTTGAGGGTTAAAGGTGTAGGGTTTAGGCTTTGGAAAATTAGGAGATGTATTGCCTCCAAAATTGAAAACATGTAACCTAAAACTTATATATATATAAAATTATTCCAATTTCAAACTTGTGTCTTCATTCAAAACCATCATTTTTATAGTGAAATAATCTCGAAGATGAATGTTTCTAAATGGAAGTAAAAACATCATCAAATGAAGGGATTGAAATATAAGCTAAAGATATTCAAAATGAAGGGTAGAAATGGGAAGACGAAAGGTTCTCCCTTCAGGGAGATATAATCCATCCACCATTCGAGTAAATTTGATGGGTAAAAGAAGACAAAATATGAATATATATTATATTTTTAAGTGTTCCTTTGTAAGTGATATCTTATAGACTATTAAATAGATTGTGTGAACATTTAGTCTTCGTGAAAAGATAAGAGAGGGGGGAAACTTGAAATATATAATCTATGAAAATATATTATGGTAGGTTAAGTGTACCAAGATAGGGGGCAAAAAACAGACAAGAAAGATAAAAAGAGAAAAATACAATTGTGTTTCGCAATAACGCGATCACGTTATGTTTTTTTATGCTCATTAATTCACAAACATAAAACACGTACACATTATAATGTTCGCATGTTTCTAGAGGTATGAAATGCATACGTGTTTTTAGCTATATGAAATTTACTAAAATAAATGTTAAGTATAAGATTCTTGTATTATCTTAAGAGATAATTAAATTAATATTATACTTTAAATTTATTTTACTAAATATTAGAAGTTAGGGTCACTTTGCACTTGATTGAAGTGGTCTTGTAGCTTTGACATTTATAATATAGAAGATAGTTTTTCAAAATCTAATTTGGTCAATACTTACTCATTTTCAGAATTTTAGCAATGACCTAAAACTTTCAAGCCATATATATTGTAGTTATTTATTTTTTGCAAACAAATATAAGCATTTTGTAGGTTTTTAAACCTTATGGATTGGATTTTTTCCCTATCACTTCTTGAATTGGCACTAATTTTGAAATTTGGTCCATACTTCACTTTAGTGACGAAAAATCATCTCTACGATGTTTGTCTATTTCTTCCTAAAATGAGATCCTCATTTTGTAGATAGAGGATTGATCTCTTAATGGGATTCTTGTATTATTACAAAAATGAGGTGATTTAAATGTGCCTTCTCCTTAAGGTTTGATCACACTTGTATATTTTAAATGTTTTTTACAATTAGTACCAAGTGAGTTGCATCAAGTGAACTCAGATGATTGTTCATTCATAGAAACATGGTACTCCTTATAAACATCATCCCTTCACCTTTTGTGGCTCTAAAATAATCCTTTCACGGAATCAAATTCTAGATTCTCATATGTGTCTTTTCTCATATGTATCTGATCGAGATAGATGATTCCTTAATATGTCACATATGATGGTCTTGGATAAATTATCTCATTTTAGCTTATTTTTTGGAGATATTTGGGTACAATGGAAGAGTTGGGATATGATTATAGTCAAGTCACTTGTTGAGCTCCAAATTTCACATTTAAATAAGATGAAACCTGGGTAAAGCATATTTATGGTAGATGGACACCTTTTTTCTCAAGTTGCTCCTCATGGAAACATGTTTCCTCCTCTGAATAACAGATGAATCCTTTAATGAAATTTGAGTATTAGTTATATGTTCTTGATTTCCATACTTCACTAAAACACTACAAATCACATTTTATGATCAATGAAAACTATTCTAAAATCCTAATTCTTCCTTTAACTCAAAATTTGGGTCCTATTTCATTTTGAACTTAGAGGGGTGGTTGAAGAGTTTTGGAGTACCTAAAGAAATATTTAATCCTTGAATCAATGTTGATTATTCCACCTTATAGATTATTCTAATATCCTTCCATTACCTATTTTTTTTCATCATAAATATTTCCAACACTCCTAGAATCATCTAGAGAAGTCCATAAAAAGTCCATCAGAAGTCCATCTTTTACTGTTTTAGCTTTCATTTTGTGTACCTAAAAAAACCCGGTCTTAAACAAATTGCTCATGAATGAGATTTTTCTTTCCTAAAATTTCATAAATTTATTTAGAAATATTTTAATTATCTCTAAAATCACCCTCATATGCTTTTATTTTCTCTATAAACTTCTGAAGGGTGTTTAATTAGCTACAAAATGGCATAAAAATGGCCTTTTTAGGCCTTCAGAGGAAGTAGTCTATCATAAAAAATAAATGAGTTGATCATTCACCTTAGACACTATTCCTGACACACCAAAACACACTGATTGATCTTATTTGGATTTTCATTTTGGTCAAGGTTTATGATTTATGGTTTAGGGTTTAGTCCTCTAGGTCTAGAGTTTAGGACATAGGGTTTAGGGTTCAAGGTTTATTGTTTAGGGCTCATGGTTTAGGTTTTAGGTTTTAAAAATTTAAGGATTAGTATTTAAGTTTAATGGTTTTATAATTTAGCATTTATATTTTAGGGTTTATGGCTTAGGGTTAAGGGTTGAGGGTTTACAATTTAGGGTTTAGGGTTTGGGGTTTAAGGTTAAGGGTTTAGGTTTCATAGTTTAAGGTTTATAGTTTATGGTTTAGTGTTTAGAATTTATGATTTAGTGTTTAGGGTTTAGGATTTACTATTTAGGAATTCATTTTTTAGGGTTTAGGGTTTAAGTTTTAGGTTTTAAGGATTAGTATTTAGGGTTTGGGTTTCAGGGTTTAGGGTTTAGGGATTAGGGCTTAGGGTTAAGGGTTATGGGTTTAGGGTTAAGGGCTCATAGTTGATGTTTTAGGGTTGAAGGTTTAGGGATAAGGGTTTAGGGTTTAGGATTGAGTGTTTAGGGTTTATGGTTTATGTTTTTGGGATCAGGGTTTACATCTTAGGGTTTATTGTTTATGGATTAGGGCTCAAGGTTTAGGGTTTAGGATTTAGGGCTCAGGGTTTAGGGTTTAGGCTTTAGTGTCAAGGGTTCAGGTGTTCAGGGTTTTAGGGTTTAGTGTTTCATGTTTTAAGGTTTATTATTTAGGTTTGAGGGTTAAAGGGTGTAGGGTTTAGGCTTAGGGATTAGGGGTTTTGAGTTTAAGACTTTGGTTTTACGGTTTAGGGCTCAAGGTTTAGGGCTCAACATTTAGGGTCTAGGGTTGATGGTTGAGGGTTTATGGTTTAGGGTTAAGGATTTAGGGATTAGGATTTAGGTTTTAGGGCTCAGGGTATAGGGTATAGGGTTAAGGATTTAAGGTTAAGCACTCAAGTTTTAGGGTTTAGGGTTTATGGTTTAAGGGTTGGGGTTTAGTGCTTAGGGGCTTTAGGTAGTAAAATTAGGGTTTAGGATTTTATTCTTTCGAATTTGGGATTTAGGGTTAAGGATTAAGTGTTTAGGGTTTAATGTTTAATGTGTAGAGTTTAGGGTCTATAGTTAAGGGTTCAGGGTTAAGGCTTCATGGTTCAAGGCTCAAGGTTTATGGTTTGGGCTAATTTTTTATGGTATAGGTTTTATATTTTAGGGTTTAGGATTTATGGTTGAGGATTTAGCACTTAGGGTCTAGGGTTTAGGGCTGAAGGTTTAGGGTTTAGGGTTTAGGGTTGAGGGATTATGGTTTAGGATTTACGGATTAGGGTTTAAGGTTTATGGTTTAGATTTTAAGGCTCAGGGTTTTAGGGTTTAGGAGTTAGGGTTTTAGGGCTCATGGTTAAAGGCTCAGGGTTTAGGATATATTATTCAATCATTGTAATGTACTATGTCTTACCCATTCTTATTAGTATTGAAATAGAGTATTCAACTAGAAAGGGTTTCATCTGCTTCGCAGGAAGGGACATTTAAAGGGATTCATCACAATTTTATGTCTTTTATCTAGTGATATTTTGAAGGAGGGGAAATTACAGATATCCAAGAATAATTCGGTAAAAATAAATGTTACCCAATACATCTATCTTATTTTTCCTATTAGATGAGAACTATTTCACTCACTGTAATGTTTTTTGTCTTACCCATTCTTATTAGTATTGACAAAGATTATTCAACTTAAAAGGGTTTATCTAATTTGTAGGAAGAATATTCAAAGAGAGTCATCACAATTTGAAGTCTTGAATCTATTGATATTTGGAAGGAGAGAAATGTGATATATCTAAGAATAATTTTGTAAAAACAAAATTTTTGACAATCTTTTGAATAATTCTTTCAGTTGCAAACTTTGGGGAACAAATTTTTCATTCGAAGTGTCCAAATCTTGATATGTCCAGTGGTTGTGTAAGCTAAAAATTTGAGAGGATTTTTGAGATTTAATTTTATTTTTCAAGATGCATTAATCCAATGTTTTGAAAATGTTTCTCTAGATGCAATGACATTCAAATTCAAACACTCAATGATTTGTGAATTTTCCAATCCTACAACACACCCTAGTAGTCCTCAATCCTTGGATATGGGGAGACACCATTATTTGTCTTCCATTTATAACAATAGATATATTTGTAATATTTTTCTATGACCTATAAATCTAAATAAATTTCAAATTTTCTGGAAGTCACATCAAACCCTTCACTAGGGTTGATGACTACTCCTATATTTTTGAAATCTATATTGAAAGTGTTCCTGTGCTTATCATAGAAGATATTATCAGTGAATGGGAGGTCACTAACTCATAGGCCAATTGACTTCCATTCAGAACTAAAGAAAGAAAATAACTTGGTGATTGGTAACCCCTTTTTGTTCTTATCTATTTCCTTGTTGCTATGCTTATTTTGAACACTTGAGGAAGTTCAGTCAAATTTGCTATCCATTCTAGTAGGAGAAGAGATTTCTCTTTCTTTAGAGGAGAGGATATTGTAGCAAATTTGGTTCTAATCTTACACCTCCATGTTGGTATATTCTCTATGTTTCTTCCATTTCCTTTTAGATTAATTTTTGTGTTGTGATTGTTATTTTTTACATCTTCCAATGGGTCATCTTGGCTTGGATAATACCATACATGGAAAAATGAGAAATGTGAATTTTTTTTAGAGTGTTAAAAAATTGACATTCAAGAGCGCAAGTATATGTGGGTAGAAACAAGTTTGGTAGAGATGTGGAATATGTATTGCAAGGCACAAGGTAGATGTTATATCAATTTATCTACTCTTCCCACCTCTCATAAACAAGTTAGTTATACAAGAAGACTCGGTGATGGTTTTAGGCATGAGACTAGGAAATGTTGATGAAATATGGTTTTTTAGATTAAGATTTAGGGTTTAGGGTTTAGGGCTTGTGGTTCAGGGTTTAAGGTTTAGGTTTTAGGGTTTAGGGTTTAGGGTTCAAGTTTCAGGGTTAATGGTTTAGGATTTAGAGTTTAGGGTTTAGGATCTAGGGTTTAGTTTTTAGGGTTTATAATTAGGGTTTAGGGACCAGGGTTTAGGTTTTACGGTTTATGGTTAAGGATTTAATGTTTAGGGTTTAGGGTTTAGGGTTTAGGATTTAGCGTTTAGGGCTTAAGGTTTAGGATTTATGGTTTAGGGCTTATGGTACATGGTTTAGGGTTTAGGGTTTATATTTTAGGGCTCATGCATCAGGGTGTAGGGTTTAAGGATTAGGTTTTAAGGTTTAGGGTTTATGCCATAGGTTTTAGGGTTCATGGTTCATCATTTACGGCTCAAGATTCGGTATTCGGAGTTACGGGTTTTAGGTTTAGATTTTAGAGCTGAAGGCTCTAGATTTTGGTTTTAGGTTTTAGGGATCAAGAGTCAGGGTTCAAGGTTTAGGGTTTATGATTTAGGATTAAGGGTTTAGGGTTTAGGGTTTAAGATTTAGTGTTCAAGGTTTAATATTTGTAATTTTAGTTTTAGAGTTTAGGGTTTAGGGCTTAGGGTTAAGGATTTAGGGTTTAGGGTTTAGGTTGTAAATTTTAGGGGTTTAGGGTTTAGTGTTTAGGCCTCAGTGATTAGGGTTTAAAGTTTAATGTTTAGGGTTTAGGGCTCAGGGTTTAGGGTTTATGATTTAGTGTTTAGGGTTTAGGATTCAGTTTTTAGGGTTTAGTAATAAGGGTTTAGGGTTTAGGATTTATTTTTTTATTGTTTATGGTTTATAATTTAGGATTTAGGGTTTAGGTTTTAGGGCTTTGAGCTCAGGGTTTAGGTCTTAATTCTCAGGGTTTATAGTTTATGGTTCATGGGTAATGGCTGAATTTTTAAGGTTTGGGGTTTAGGGCTTACAATTTAGGGTATATGGTTTAGGTTTTAGGGATCATGGTCTATGGTTTAGGGTTTAAGGTTAAAGACTCAAGGTTTAGGGTTTAGGGTTTCAATTGTATAATTTTAATGCTCAAATTTTTATAGGCTGAATGATGAAATCTTGAACATTACCTATGTACTGACCAAATTATACTATTAAAAAATATCTCCTAAACCTTGACTCATGGAGTTGTGAGACTAGTTCCACTAGGTGTAGAGTGACCCTAGTTTCTTATATTTACTAAAATAAATTAAAGTATAAGAAATACTAAAATATAAATAATAATAAACAAAAAACTTATACTTATTTATTTTGTAAATATAAGTATGCCAGAAATAGATATAATGTTTATATTATGAAGAACACATAGGCGTTATAACACGTATGCATTATATCATGTATGCATTTTTTTATTTTATTTTTTCCAAGGCATGCCTCAAGGATTACATCTGGTTTGGATCCCAAAGCTTGAGGCACAAACCTGAAAACACACAACAAACAACGTGTTTTTTCATAAAAATGCTAAAATTGCACTTTTGCCATCATTAATCAAATTAAAATGATGGATTCATTAAATAAAAATATGACTGCGATGTACAACGGACTTTCTTCTTTCTATAAATATAATTTTTCAAATTTTTTGACTAATTTAAGGTTTCCTTATTATTTATTTTCTAACTATGCCTTTTTGTAGCTACTTTTTGAAGTTTAAACATGTATATCTTTCATCGTGTATATTTTCTTGGCTCATCGAAATTGAAAAATAATTATACTAGCCTAAAATAGGCCTAATTCTATACATATTAAAAAATAATAATCTAATTTTTAATATTTTTTAGGTAGTTAGGGGAGGGGCATGGTCAAAGCTCCGTTATTTTTAAAAATTTAAAGTTTTTGTAATAGAAAAATATTAAAAAATACTCCCTAAAGAGTTCTAAGAAAAGGTGGAGACCGAAATAGATGCTCCTAGCTATCTTTCTACCAAAGGGTTTTCAAAAATACTAAATGGTGCTAAAAAAAATGTGGGTGGCATGAAAGTCACTCTATTATGTTTTTGACAAAAATAGGAGCACCTGTTCGTATTTTAGTTATTTGACCCACTTAAACATAATCATTTTCAATATAATTTAGTAGCTTAGAAGCTAGACTCAAAATTCTATGATTCTTGTTCTTACAACATCTTCAAATTTTGAGTGTAACTATTTCAAATAACTCATGCAAGTTGAATATTTTTATTTTTCAGAGAAAAAACATCCACATAAGACCCCGTTTTGTCCCCTCAAGTTGGTGCAATTACTTGGTATCATTATGTAATCTAAATCCCATAAGTTCTTTGAAGACTCTTAAAAAATATAAAATTTCAAATGTCCCAAAACCTACTAAAAATAGATTTTACGACCTTTTAAATATACTTTTTGATAAACTTTTCTCTCACTTCTAGCATGGGTAAGTATTGCTCTCAGAGTTCATATAGATCAGCGAGAGAGACTAAAAGTAAAACTTTCAATCTCAATTTTCTTAATTTGACTACAATAGATATATTAGTTACTTTATTAATCAATTTATCTATCTTTAGCATCAGTATGGTCATATTTTACATTAAACATTTCTTTTAATATATAAGAAACACCAAAACCTTGTAGATTCCTAAATTTGATTTATCCTACTCATTTCCCTCCTTAGTTGTATTTTCCTTTAAGATGTTTTTGTGTAACAATTGTATAAGGTGCAGTAGAACATGAACGAGTTTTGCGAGAAAATTTATAACACAACACACACACACACACACACACTTTATTCCTATTATGAGAGGTTTTTCAAAAAAATATCATGTTCCTCCATTAATTAATCTATGGTTTCCATGAGGAATAGGTTCAACCACCCATGAATTAGTTGTTTTATCACTATCTTTATAAAGGTAAGAAAACACTATTTTTCTAGAATCTTCTCACTCATAAATTCCATCAAAAAGTATTATTATAAATTTTTTGAGAAATGCGTCAATAAATATCTTATCGACTCAAATTCAATTGAATGGGATGAGCACACTGAATATCCTAATCCAACCAACAATAATTCCAAGATGAAAATCTTAAATGATATGCTTATCAATAATAGTAATGAAAAATCTACTTGATAAGTGCACAATATTTATCATGTTGTGTCAATGATGCAATCCTATGAAAACGAGTTTGATTCAATGATTAGAATTATCACTCACACATTATATTTTATAATTCTTATAAATGTTTACGAATTTGAAATAGATTACATGTTTTTTAAAAAAATAATCTATCTATTGTTATCTCTATCAAATGAATACCTATACGTGGTTTTTCGGTTAGTCCACATATCAACGATAATGTCTACTCTCTCATGCTACTTTAATCTCTTTGCATTTATACAATGAATCTCACAATCGATACTAATCCTTGATATTGACATATTACACTACATATTGGTATTAGTTCCATTACTACACCTATTTCATTCTTGGTTTTTATTTATTTTATATCTATTGCATTATGTTTTGATCTCCCTTATATTTATGTTCTTCATGTAACCCAATCAATGATTCATAAACATGTCAAGTTTTTTCATAATCAGCATTGTCACAATTAGAGGTATTTATTTTGAGGCTCCTTCTGTTGTTTTACCTCTAAGTCAATTTTATATAGATTATATTCCTACCCCTAATGCTTATACGGATAGGTATTTAATTTCCCACACTACTTGTAGCATCTCTATCCCTCCTAGATTATTCCCTAGGCCATTTTTTCTCCACACTATTTATTGGAGCTCTAGCTTTCATAGGTATTATTAAAGTCTGTTGGTTGCACAAACTACCAGTTACAAATCTAGCTCTAGCAGGTCTTCTGAAAGGAATTTGGTTCCACACAATGTCTCAAATGACATTATTTCTCATAGGTCTCCTAATAGCTCTTCAGTTTTGGACATAGTGTTTCATGGCTCTCACTCCCATAAGATCTAATATTAGTCCTCTACTAAACAATACCTCTCTATTACTTCTTACAAGTCTTTGAATTCGTATCCTATGCCTAGGAATATTATCTCTTCTAGCCCTTAAAATATGTATTATAATTAACAAACTACTCCTACATCTACTTCACCTTCCAGGCCTTCATTGTCAAACATTACTACTATTATACACATTGAATTTGAGTCACAATCATTGGCACAATTGAGGATCAATCCTACATATTCAATGATAGTTTATCCAAATCATTAAGAGGTTATCATTGGGTATCCCAATGCTACCATTATTCCTTGTTCTTAAGTCACTAAGAAAAAATTCAAAAACATTAACACAAATTTAAATACCAAATCATTCATATATTTACATAGACGTATAAAATATAGACTTATACAATTAGCTTGCATTGTTTCTACTTTACATTAGACATAGTTTTTGTCACTTTTCTTTGATAGATATCATATAAATATTTACTCTTTTTATACAATTACATGCATTCCCATGGTATAAATATATTCATATAGGGAACACATAGAGAAGTACATGATTACAGGTGTTGGTCGTCCCTTTAGCCATTCTTCATATACATTTGGGAAAATCTATGACACAATACACATATGTGTTACTGATCTATAATAGTTCCTTTATAATTCCCCAATACATTTAATTATATATACTAAGTACACACTTTATTTTGAGCTAACAATAATATCATAGGTATGTTGTGCAGTGAGTACACCTCTTCTTTCACATGGATGTTTCTATATTAGTTTCTATATCATTTGATCAATTTTTGACACTCTTATTTTTCATGATACTTGTTTTCAGTGTGTTTTTATGCTTTCTTATGTTGTTGACTATGATCTAAATATTATGCATTCCTTGTGAGACAATAGTATCTGATCTTTTTGGCTCTATGTATCTTATGTGTTATTCTATTTTCATGACTATGGGCCTTCATCTTGTGATGCCATAGATGTCTCATGTTTTCATATCTACACCTTATGTGTTAATTTATTTTCATATTTTTTATTTTTTATTTATTATTTTTGTAATTTTTTTCAAATACATGCACCATTACTACTATTTCTATTTTCTCTAATGTTTATATTAGTTTATATTATTTATTTTGTTACGTAGAAAAATTGTTACCATGCAAAAACATCCTTTTTAGAGGTATAGGTTCTTCAAGATGGACACCACTTCAGCCTCGTACACTCTTATACAGTTTCTTAGACATGTAGTGCATGGGAAGACATCTATTATTTTGAGTTACATGCTCAAAATGGTATTTTTTACATGCACATTATAAATGAGGGGGATTCATACATATACATTCTATGCCTACAATAGACATGTGAAAAATGTTTGGATAACATATATGTATAAATATGGTACCTATAATTAGAAATAGCTTCAAACAATGTTGGTGTATGTGACTTGCCTCGTCATCACTTTGGGTCTTGTCCACCTCAAATGGAAAGTTATCTCACTTTGGTGAGATAATAGGTCATTGGAGTTATATGGCATAAGATAGATTTTGTTATAGAATATGTCATTTTTATATGCATCATAGGCATCATAGGAGTTACATTTGATCATGGGAATCGTAACTCATCTTTCCATCATCGAGGGAATGATTGTATAGGCCCATGAGTTACACCAAAATCCCATATGTACCCTTTTTTAATTTATCAACATAAGTAGACATGTTTATTCTATGCATGATTTTTGTTCATTCGATTACAATTACTAATTCCTTGGAGATTGCTTGTAAACATTGGATTGCAACCTTTTTGATGTGCAAGGGTTTTCATTTTTTAAACTCGCAAAATGATCTCACATGGTATCAAATATGTGATTTAGTAAATGTGCACTCATATTCATCAGTTGCTAAATACTTCATGTTTATTTTCTTATTGTTTCTTGTGCAAGTTTTAATTATTTTAAGAATTAAGCTAATTTAGATTAACAGTTATAGTTATTGGAGTGTGTGTTGTATCTTGGGTTTTTTGCTTGTGTAATTTTGAGGTGTTTTCAAGATAATTTTAACTAATTGCAAATATATTTGGCAGAACACATGTTTAGAGATTTTCATTATTGCTAGTTATTTACTTTTTAAATTTAAAATTTTGAATATTTTGTTTAAAAATATCTCCCGAGCTCATGTTCCTCCATGCTACCTTGTATCATTGAACCCCTGCATGCACCTCTGCCAAACTTCTTCCAGCTCAACTAATCTCCTTGTTGGATCGGAAAGATACTCATTTCTATCTCGGAGAGCTATGTCTAGTTCACGTCATGTGCTGCTTTACGAAATCAAGTTTTATGTGGTGGGGTGTATGCTTTTATTGACATCAACCTCAAATTCCTTTTCCTCCTTGGGATTGTTTTGTTTTGTAAGTTGTTTGGTCTTATGTATCCGTGTCTTTAGGGGCTCACATGAGTTGACTCACCCCGTACTTTCTTGTACTTACCTTGTTTGGACTCATTTTTTATTTATGTGTCATCATATGGCTCACCTCTTGTCTCATGCTTATTTGGCTTTGGGCTCCACAAAGTTACACTCTTCCCATGCATTCATTTTTTACCACATCACATTTGTTCTTATTGTTGGCTCAATTAGGCCCAACGTATTTACTTTTACGATATCATGTATTTCTTGGTTCTTTGCTCATGCATTCTTCTCTCTCCCTAAGTGATCTCATTCCAACGGATTAAGTCTACTTTTCAAGTTTCCGTGGAACTGGAATGAGAAATCCCTCATATGATCTGGCCATGTCGCTTCCCTCATGAGCATTTCTCTCCTTTGCATTTATAAACCTACTCTATGAGATGTGTGTTGTAAATGATTTCATCACTTGGGTCGCCAACCGAGCCCACCTCAATCCCACTTCTTGCCTCCATGTGGCTTTTCCTACCACCTCGTTTGACCTCCTTATCCTTTCCCTCCTTTTAATTATTTTTTAACCCAATTTTGATTTATGAATATAGTTTGTGTGTTTTTTCTTAGCTTATAACATATTCTATGTTAGATTAAACTAATGTTTTAATAACATAGCTTTAAATTAATTTAAATCAGGGGTTTATTAATCAAATGTAGGATTATTATTGAGGTAGGTTCTTAAATATTTTATTAAGAAGAATTAAATCAAGGTTAGTTATTGTTTCATAATTTGAAATTTTTCCTTTAATTTTAAAATTATTTTTAAATAATTAATTTAATCAGTTAAAATTAATTAAAAAATTAAACGTTATTGGGATTTTTTTACTACTAATTTGTTTTGGAAGTGTGTTGAAATTTTAGAGCTCTTTTTTTTCGTGGGAGATTTTCTTTCATCATAGATGCCTCTATAGTAATCCTTGAGTCATTTTTTGAATTAAACAACTCTTGTTATTGCTTTTGGGCTAGTGATCCCATCCACCACAACCTTCTAAAATAGGGATTTTTATTATGACGTGACATGTTTTTTTTCACATAGGACTGATTTTCTCTACCTTTCTCTTGCCTCTACTTAGTTTTTTTCTTGTTTGTGGTGTTCAATTGTTTGAATCGCTGAAACTTAATTTTTTTACACCAATTCCAATTGAGTGGTTGACTATTTCATGATGCACATTCACATCTAATTGTAATCAACACAATAAAATATAAAGTTTGAAAAACATGGGGTCAAAATATTATTGTTGGGTGTATGTGTGCTTATTTTCCTTCTTCATTCCACTTTTCTCTCTCTTTGCGATGGATTTTTCGGCTATACCTTTGCTTACAAAATTTAATTTATTCAAGTGGAAATATAAGATGAACATTAAACTAATGGGTAAATGGTTGTTTCACATCACTATCGGAGCTAAGTCCGAGCCTGATAATAAAATCAAAAAATCTAAGGAGCTAAACCAATGTGATGAAGCCTTTGGTATACTTTATATTTCTATATTTCCTCACTTGCTAGTTTACATTGAATCTTCCAATACATGCATAAAAAATGGAAAAATTTAGATCATATGTTTGGAAAATAAGATGATATGAGATCACGTGAGTTGGAAAACTAACTTCTAGGATTAAATCCTAATAAATTTAATAACCTACAAGCCTTCTTCTCAAATTTCATCCACACTAGAGTGCTCTTAAAGGAATGTAAAGTTGAGAAATATGATGTTAGGTTGATCTTGTCGGTTCTTTCTAATATTGGCCTGGAATACGCCATATTTATTTCTACCTTCCATGTCATGAAAGAAGCTTTAGAGAGTACTTAGAAAATTGCCTCATATAAAAACTTTTCATCCCAACTCATTTGAGAACAAGATTATTTAATAAAAATGGGAGAACAAAAATCCAAGTCACATGCCCTTCTGGCAAGTACTTGTAATGGTAATGATAACAAAGTGGAAAAGAGAAAGATAAAAAGGACTAAACTTATAAGAACAATAAGACAAACCAAATGCAAACCAAAATTAACATGAACACTTCTACTTCTTAGCCCAAAGATAAGAAGTAAAAGTTTCAATGTTCTTATTGCAAGAAGATTGGACATGAGGAGAAGCAATGTATGAGAAATTTAAAATAGATCACCTAATTAATTTAGTTGAGAAGAATAATATAAGTTTTCTTGATTCTATCAAATAAAAATCTCAGAAGTCTGAGTCTTCCAAAGAAAATGGGTCAAAATATAAGAAGAAGAAAATAAATTCCCTTATAGCTAGAGTCATTCCTTGATCAACATGGATCATTGATTTTGGTGTCGCGCACCACATAGGATCTCTACACATTGATTTTTCCAACATTGAGCCATGTGGTATGTACCAAATCACATTGGGTGATGATAGTACGATGTCATTTTTCAGTAGTGAATCAGTAGATATGGAAGGTGGTATATTTAACCAAGGGTTGAGTATTGAAGATATCTCTACCAATATCCTATTGGTCTACCAAATCACTTACCTTAGTGAAGGAATGCGAGTGGAAAATAATCCTAACTCGATGATTATTCTTGAGGTTCATGATGACACTATAGTGGTTGATGGAAAGGTGGATATTAACTCATGGTTATAAAAATTCTCCCATTTCACTTTTGATTTGATTCCCACTTCCTTTCTTACTCATGTAGATGAATTCAACAAGCTATGTCATGAGAATTTTAGTCATCTTAACTATTGTTATCATTGAACAATTGAGCCAAAATTAAATGGTAAATGGATTACCTCAAATCAAATTTTCTAGGGGTCTTTGTCATGGTTGTGCCCTTAGGAAGCACCTCAAAAGAAGTTTTTAGAAAAAGAAAATTATAAAGACCTTGTCATTTATATCATGTTCATTCTAACGTTTTTTTCACATTTTTCCCATCTCCTTCATTTCCTATATCTCTTTATATACTTAGATTATTTGATGAATTTATGCATTACACATGGGTGTCTTTGCTCCAACAAAAATATGAAGTTTTTCAATAACTTTCAAGACTCCAAGGTTATTTCCGCAAAACATGATGAAAGGCCTATCAAGGTTATTTGAATCAACAATCGAAGAAAGTATGTGAGAAATAGGTTAGAATATTTTTGTACCTCTAAAGGGATTTCAATGCAATGTAAAATTTATTAAATCCCTCTAAGATGGAGTAGCAGAAAGAAATAACTAAACACTTAAGGAGATAAGGAATTGTATGGTTCACACTAAATACTTCCTCCATAGTATTTGGAAAACCCTATGAATTGCACTCAATTCATATTAGTGTTCTACGGAAGGTAGTAAGAAGTATGAAACTCTTTGAAGACTGGTTTGGATGAAAATATGATGTCCAACACTTTCAATTCTTTGGATCCAATGTTATGGACCAGATCCCTGAAATAATATGCAATGCCTTGGAGCTACATTCAAAACCTTGTATATTTTTAGGGTATCTTAATGGTGTGAAGGTTTTAATTATTTTGAACCCTACTACTCATCATATTTATATTGAGGGAAGTGTGGATTTTTAAAAGTCATCTTTGAATCTACTTATCCACATGGTGAGGTCATTTAAACTCTCTCTAATTCTGATTATAATTCTTCTGATGAAGATCTTGTTAACCATCCTCCTAATCTTGATCCTCCTACTCTACCTTCCCCTCATGATTCATATTCTTACAATTTTTACAATAGTGATGATGAGAAATTTGTCCCTTATCACTCGACCGATGAATCTACATATTATACTCTTGAATTTTCTCTTAGTCCTCATCGGGCTAGGTAGACTTTGTATTTTGGTTGAGATTGTGTAGGTGATCCTTTGGATGAGAGAATGACTCATTCATAGTTTTCTAGATTCCATCCATTCTTCACTTTTGCTTTGACCTTCACTTTTTCCCAGGATGTTTCTAGGATTTCTAAGTGGGATTTTGTCATGGATAATGAGTTTTCCTAACTCATAAAGCATGCTAATTGGGATCTCACCCCTCTTCTGAAAGGAAGAAAAATCATTCTATGTGATTGTGTTTGTTGAATAAAGTACGATGCTGATGGAAATTTTGAGAAGTATAAAATGTGAATTGTAGCTAAGGGTTTCTCCTAGGTAGTTTTGGTTTATTATTTAGAGACTTTTTCTTGCATTGAAAATATTGCATAGATTTTTCTTAAACTCACCATCCACTTCCTATGAATAGATGGGAAGTGCACCAAATGGAAGTTAAGAGTTCCTTCCTTCATTGGGATGTAGAGGAAGATATCTATATCGAACCAACAATCGGGTTATTCCAATAATCCCTCCCTCTTTTGTAAGTTATAGAAGTCTCTCTATGGCCAAGATTGACTCCTTTCTTCTTAAATCAAGGTTCACTAGTTGTCACTCTTACCCTAACGTTTATATTATGTTGTAGGATGATTCCATGCTCATCCATTTTTTGTATGGTGATGACTTTTTTATTATGGGAAGATGTTCCTTGATTATTTATTATGTGAATATTGTGTTAGATAAAAAATTCTCCACGACCAAATTACGTTTTATTCATTACTTTCTTGGATAAACATTTCTCAATCTGACTCAGGAATTGTGATTATGCAACCTAAGTACCACCTGGATGTGGTAGCCATATTTCACATTTATTATTGTAATCCATATCCTAATGTTTTCCTTTCCGGGGTTAAGATAATTGTTTATTTCTCCACTCCCATAGTTGTTGGTATCCTTTATCACAATTTGGTAGGGAGATTGATCTATCTAACTCACACTTGGTTGGACCTTTTTTATACTTTTGGGATCATGTCAAAAATTTTATAGGAGCCTCATGAGTTTCACTCGAAAGCAGTGAAGTGGATCCTTCACAATGTTTGTGGTACTCATACCGATGGAATTA
Source organism: Taxus chinensis (assembly GCA_019776745.2). Lineage (NCBI taxonomy): Eukaryota > Viridiplantae > Streptophyta > Pinopsida > Cupressales > Taxaceae > Taxus > Taxus chinensis. The sequence goes on along the minus strand of CM034156.1, from coordinate 38,604,414 downwards.
TATATTCTAATTGGGATGGTGTTCTCAATCATCAAAAAAATACCTCAAGGCAAATTTTTTCTGTTAGTTTTTTTCCTTTTAGTTTTTCAAGAAATAAAAAGAATGTGATAGACATATCTTCTATAGAGGAAGAATATATAGGAGCAGTCAATGCTACCCATGGAAGTTGTTTGATTGCAGGGGATTCTGACTGAGTTTGATATTTAATTCCAGAGGTATGTTATCATTTAATTGGAAACATAAGCAACATCTTAATTTTTAGAAATATGATTCATCATAAGTTGAAAAATAACATTAAGATCCACATGCACTTCATAAGGGACCTAAGTCATGGAGACATCATCGACTTACATAACTATTAGAATTCTAATCAGGTTGCATACATCTTAACCAAGACCTTCACTAAATCCACGTGCCTTCACTTGCACTTTGTTCTTGGGATGAGGTCTCCGCCTCCCATCTTGTTCAGTCCTTGAAGTACTCTTCTCCTCTTCTTATTTTCAGGAAACATGTCACTACAACAAACAAAACATTTTTACCATAATTATTCCACAGAATTTCTACTATTTGGGAGAATTGCAGAATATTTATGGATACCTATTAAATACTAGTTTAGTTATTTTTGTTGGCATATGATTACATAGCATATCTTCTATATAATTAGATTGTGTAGATTAAATAATATCACATTCTTCTCGCATAGGTTGTAACCCCCTCCTACTATTATGGGGAATATTGTTGAGCCTCTTAGCTATATAATATGTATCGTGCTTCTGATTTTACATGATTAAATTAGAGATATCAAATCTCTATTTTCTCTCCGTTGTTTCCTCCTCACAATCTGGTGTCAGATTGTGTAAAGTCCTCGGATGCATGGGAAGTTTGAAATAAATTGTGGATACTAACAGAAAAAAAGGAGACAATAAACATCTCCTGCGTGCATGTTTCAGTGACCCTTTCTTCTTCTTGCTACGTGGAAATTCCTAAAAACCTGCATGATGATCTATGCATAGTTTCTTAGAGTGAATATTGGCTACTACGTGAAGAAGAAGAAAAGTGTGTGGAGCCATCTACTCACACCTACATGGAGGTAGAAATACACCAAACCTGCGTGGAAGTCAAAGAATAGGGAAATGCGTGGCAACCATCATGAGTTTTATTTAATTTATTTTGTCTTATCTGTTGCACCATACAACTAGAACCTGCACAAGAATAATAAAACAAAATTATATAAAATTTATTGTCTTTTAATATCTTCTACTGCGTGAATGATTTTCACACCTGCGTGGAAGAATTTTGTTGATCCTGCATGGTAAAACAACTGTTGCATGTGCGGATAGATAAATATTTCTGTGCCAAATCCTGAAGTGAGATAATTCTTCTAATGGAATAGCTCATACGTGAATTTTTTTCTTTTTTTCCCATTTATTTTTTGATGATTTAACCAAGGCATCCAAAAGAAAGACTTCAGCGAACTGCACAGTTATTTCGTGCCTGCTATGTGGGGGACTGGAACCAAGCATTAATATGGATACTTGGATCGAAATCATTTCTAAATAATTAAAAAAAGGCCATATATTTCTTGGCGAAGAATCCTCTTACCATGGCATAGAAGGGTCTCTCAAAGCCATGCTGAAAGCCGCAACATCAACTTGCAATCCAAAGAACACCGTTCTAAAGCTCCTGAAATCTCTGGGTTTTACTTTGCACTTCTCAACGAGCTACGCAACACCGACAATCTAGTCTTTGACGAGCTAGTTTGAAGAGGAATTTTAGAATATTTCCTTTTCGACATCAGCTGCCAAGAAAAGCAAGTTCGGGAAGATCTATAAGTCAGGTACAATGCCGACGGTGAAGATGAAGAAGAATGCCCGAAAAATCATCGTCGTCTCTCAGCATGTAAGTATCATGAGCATCTACTAGCTGGTACTTCTCATTAGTGAGTAACATTGTAATATCTCTTGGAATAAATAAATAAATAAATAAATAATTTTATTTTTTTTACAATGTCTACACCAAAGCTTCTACCTCTTAGATGCTCAGTTACTGAAAGGGCCAAATTTTATGGCCTGGAAAACAAAGATGAGGACAATCCTTCAATTTGAAGGATTATGGAGCATTTCCACAGGGTCTGTGACTATTCCCACAAGTCCTGATCAATTAATGAAGTATGAGATGGCTAGTGCCAAAGCCTTGGTGCTGATAATGCTCACTATCAAAGAGGATGTGCAAACACATGTTTGGAATGTAGAGATACCAAAGGAAGCCTAGGACAAGTTGGCAACCATTTATGAAGCAAGAAATCAAACTAAGATCCTCTATCTTCAGTAAGAGCTACACACCATGTCTATGGGGTCAGAAGAGAAAGTTGAGGAGTTCTTCCATCATCTGCTGAGCTGCGATCAGAGTTATTAGCACTCAGTGAAATGGTGGACAAAAAATTTCTCGTGTTGACCACCTTGATATCACTCCCTTCTCAATTCCGAGTGTTCTTTATGACACTAAATGTATCTAAACAAACAGTGGCATTCAAAGAACTTGTGAATTTGCTACAGATGAAAGAGCCCATCAACTCAACCCAAGAGGAGACTCGAGATAAAGCCCTGTTCTCAAAGCCATACTATGGCCAGAAGAATCGGAAGGGTCCCCCAGAGAAGCTCACTCAAGCACAACAAAATAAAAATCAGAAAGATGAAAAGTCAAAGAGGTGGTGTCACATTTGCAGAACCAACACTCATGACACTGATCATTGCTAGTACAATGATTTGAAACAAGGATCATTGAGTAAAAAAATCACATTCAGGCATGAATAATTTCTAAAATCCAAACAATGTCCTCACCAAAGAAAGTAGAAGGGACATCTCGCAATCCAAAAATATTATGAATTTGATGAGTAGACATTAGAAGGAGACAATTTTGGTAAGAACCCATGAAGAGAGTCTGGCGGATAAGCTCGAGTGCCAGAAAGCATATGTCAGGTGACAAGAAACTGTTTCATTCACGAATTCAACAACCCACTAGAGATCGGGTTCAGATAGAAGATGACAAAGAGTACGTTGCATAAGGAATAGGAAAAGTTACCATTCCTTTGGGACCATGAAAATGTACACTTACAAAGGTACTATATGTTCCTTGCTTGACTAGTAACCTCTTGTCAGTGAATCAACTCTTGAATCATCACCTTAAGGTAGAATTTCTTGTCCAAAATGGCATTAAATCATGCTTGATCTCCAGAAAAGGTACGATTATTGCTAGATCATTTCTAAAAGATAATTTATTTTCTTTAGATATTGTTTCATCTTCTGAAGTAGATTTGTCTACCTCAGCAATAGAGTCTACATTCCTCTGGAATTTTAGACATGGTCACTTGTCAGTTAGTTCATTGCGTCAGCTGAGTTCAAAAGAAATGGTCCATGAACTACCAAAATTTTCTAGTTCCTTGCTATTTTCCCTAGCTATCTTGCAGGAAAACAATACAAGGATCCGTTTCAGGTAAGCACCTTCCATGCTAAGAAGCATCTAGAGGTATTTCATACCAATCTGAATGGCCCGTTTCCTACGTCATTTTCAGGATACAAGTACTTCCACCTGTTCGTGGATGACCACTCTTGCAACATGTCGGTGTTTTTCTAAAGAATAAAAGTGAGCTCTTCAACATTTCTATAATTTCTATCATCGTGTTGTGAAAGAGACCAAACAACCACTTCATCTAATTCACTCAGATCAAGGGGGGGAATTCACATAAAATAAGTTCTTGGCCTTCCTGAACCAACAAGGTGTTAAGCAAAACCAAACTGCTACCTACACACCACACCAAAATGGCATTTTTGAGTGTCGCAATCGCATAATGATGGATATGGCTCACTGCATGCTAATAAAAACAAAGCTAGAGGAACACTATTGGGATGAAGCAGTACAAATAGCTATATATCTTCTCAATAGGTCACCGACAAATATTCTACAAAAATATGCAAGAAGAGGTATGGAGTGGTAGAGAGCCATCAATTTCTCATTTATGAGTATTTGGTTGCACAATATACATGCATGTCCTAGATCAGAAGAGAAATAAGGTTAAACCAAAGATGCTCCCATGCATCCTACTTAGCTATAGCACTATGTCAATCGCTTACCCTCTCATAGATCTTGAGACAAAGAAAATCTATGATATTCAAGACTTAGTTTGTGATGAGTCATCCTTTGACTCAGTAGTGACAACAGAAGAACCATTACCAACCACTTCTCACCAACTAGCCTCTGAATCAGATGATCAACTAGAAGAGACTACTCAGAGAATAGATGTGCTTCTAGGAGAGATAGAGAATATGAATCCACATCAATCCATATGGTAATGACACAGTGCTTCTAAAAATCATCCAAGATCTCGTCTGAAGTAGGTATAAAGCACCATCAAGGACTCACATTTGGAACAACTCACAGATACATCATCCGGAGTCAAAACAAGGAGTCAAACAAGAAATGAGGTAAACTTTACACATTTGAGTTCACATATTAATCGCTATGAGCTTCATAATGTTCATGAAGCACTTAGTAAACTTCAGTGGAAGGAATCCATGGATATAGAAATTGGCTCACTTCAAAAAAATCAGACATGGGAACTTGTCGATCTACCTACAGAAAAGAAACCCATAGGCTACAAATACATTTTCAAGACCGAATATAAGGAAGATGGATCCATCAACAAAGATAAAGCATGATTTGTAGCAAACAGATATGCTCAGAAAGAGGGCATTGACTATAATTAAACCTTTGCACCCACTGCAAAGATCAAAACCATCAGAGTAGTTTACGCACTTGCAGCAAAGAAAGGATGGAGACTTCAGCAGATGGATGTCAAGAGTTCTTTCCTAAATGGTGATTTGAAAGAAGAAGTGTAAATGACCCAACCTGAAAGATTTGACGATGAAGAGCATCCTAAGATGGTATGTCGTCTCATCAAATCATTGTATGCACTGACACAAGCTCCAAGGGCATGGTATATCAAGATCAATGATCACCTTTTCTAGTATGAGTTCACATGTAGCCCCTTACTTTCAAATTTTTATATAAATAAGGTAGGAAAATAAATTTTCATTCTTTTCATGTTTGTATATGATCTTGTGGTAACTGGAAGTTTAGAAGATCAAGTTTATATTGTGAAGAATGATCTCAAAAGAACCTTTGACATGACAGATTTTTGTCTACTACATTAGTATCTTGTCTTAGAGATATGGCAAAAGGAGCATCACATTCTTGTCTCATAGATAAAGTATGCCAAGAAAATACTGGAAAATTACAATTTGTCCAACTGTAAACCTATATCCAATCCAATGGAAAAAGGCTTGCAACTTTCAATATTCCAGGACTCACCTCAAGTAGATGCTACTCTCTACAGGACTTTTTTTGGGTGCCTCATATATTTGACATATACTAGACCAGATCTATGTTATGTTTTCAACTATCTTTCCAAGTTCATCCAGGAGCCGAAGAATTGTCACTGGACTGCGGCAAAGCATGTTTTGATATATGTCCAAGGAACAACTGATTATGGTCAGGAATATAAGAAGAATGATCAATTATTATTACAAGGATACGTCGACTCGGACCACGCTAGACCTATTGATGAAAGGAAGTCAACCATAGGATACATTTTTCATCTTTGATCTAGACCTATCTCATGGATAAGCAAGAAGCAAAATATTGTTTCTATCTCATCCACAGACGCAGAATATTTCTCCACATGAGGAGTTGTGTATGAAGCCATATGGTTACGTCACATTCTGGATGAGCTTGGAATTCCTGAAAAACAATCATCTATTCTTTATTGCATCGATCAAAGTGTGTTGAAGCTCATGCACAATCTAGTTTCACATGAACGAACAAAGCATATTGAGATTTATTTTCATTTAATTCAAGAACATGTCCTGAACCATAACAAGTAGCTCCATCACTGTCATACAGAAGCACAAGTAGTTGATCTTCTCACCAAATCCTTTAGAAAAGTGAATTTTAACTTTTTAGGGGTTAAATTTTCAAGAATAATGTAATAAAGGGGGGGGGGGAATGTTGGCATAGGATTACATAGCATGTCTTCTATATAATTAGATTGTGTAGATTAGATAATATCACATTCTTCTCGCATAAGTTGTAACACCCTCCTACTATTATGGGGAATTTATTGTTAACCCTCTAAGTTATATAATATGCATCGTGCTTATGATTTTACATGAATAAATTAGAGATGTCAAATCTCTATTTTCTCTCCATTGTTTCCTCCTCACATTTTTGAATTATTTTGGATTTTCCAAACTTTAAAATTAATTCTAAAAAATTGTAGATAACTCACATATCCAACCCTTTGCAGTAGAAAATACATAGTTTTTATAAAAGTAAAATTTGAAGCTATCATAAAATTACCCATAACCTTTACATGTATAAAATATTTCAATGAGTCTAATACAAAATAAATTAATACTAAAATTCCATATTTAATAATGTGGAAATTCCACATCATTCAAAATTTATTTTTTTTTTCATTTTTTTAATAAACAAACATATCGAAAATTATAATTAGAATTCTATGAAAATCCAAGTCTCAACATATATGTTCAAATAGTGTGGAAAATGCACATTACCAAAAAGAATACTTTAGAAATTGCACATTATCAAAAATAATACTCCATAAAATGACTTTCCATATTTAATTACAAGTATTATAGGTAACAAAATTAGTAAAAAAATATAATAATATGTAAATATCACATTTCTTAAAGTGTTGACTTTCTCCATATTTTAAGAACACCAACATAAAATTTTTAAAATATGGAAATTTCATATTAAAAAATTTAAATCTCTCTCTCTCTCTCTCTCTATATATATATATATATATATTTATAGTTATAATTATTTATACAAAATGTAAATATTCTTACTTGAAAAAACGCATTAACAAAAATCAATCGATCAAATCAGTTGTATTGCAATGTATTATTTTTTAAATAATATTATATAATGATAATTTTTAATTAACAAATAATAGTATAAAATTATGCATATAAAAGTACTAAATTCAATTATATATATAATATTTACCATGCAAATTTTTTTTTTGCCTCCATATAAATATATTGTGGAAATTAATTAAAATATTTAAAAACAAAATTTTGAATTATCTATTATATGCTTTTAATTATATTAAATTATATATTTTGTTAGTATAAACATCAATAATTATCTACTAAATCTTTAATTACGTATTAACTAGAAAGTCTACACTTGTAGAGTATATATATATTTTTATTAAAGGTAAAATAGGGTTGAAGGGACCCTACCCCTTACAAGTCAAAGCTCCAAAAGAGTACATAAGAACATTACATAGCAGTAAAAAAGATAAAATATATATCGACAATAACATCCGGAATCCCCTAAGAACCAATAGACCAGTTTATAACATACGAAAAAGAGAAATAATATCAAATATAAAACCACTGAAAAACTAATAGCATAATAAAGAGCCAAATAGTATAGTAACAACCACCCCTACAAACATAACGTATTTTATCCTTTTCAAGACCATCAAGGACTTTCAGCCACTCCTTAGCCAAGGATTCAATGTTGACACCTAGCTATGTAAAATCACCTCCATCAACATCGATTTTTCTTTTCTTGGAATTTCCATGATCATCGACGATCCTATGAGATATAGCTATGTAAAATATCTCTAATGTGATCCACCTCCTTAGAGAGGTTACTGCAAATGGCTTTCATAATTTCAATCACTCCCCCATTACTAATTTTTACAACATCATCGACCTGCATCTTCATTTTATGTCAATCATTGAAAAGAAACTGAACAAAAATCTTTGTAAGTCTCATATCACCCTTCAAATCTTCAATAACCAGAGCCATCTTGGCCAGATGATTACCCCCTTCACAGGACCCACTTGACCCAAATCCTAAAACTATTGTTCTAGTTGTTCATTATCAGGAGCCTGATTCTCGTTTGGATTTGACAGATTGACTAGGAATCTGCTTCGATTTAAGATCTCTTAGATTCTGAGCGACATCAATTTCCATGACATCCTTATCCTCCCCCAATGAATATCTTTCCTATGAATCCGAATCATCACTAAATCCCTCCTCATTCGAGTCTGAGTCTTATTCTTCAACATACCCCTCAAGAGCTTTCATGAGGGTACCCGTTTTATCTATATCAAGAGAGGGTATTTTAACAAGGGAAAGGATAAAGTCCTTGTGGAGAGGGACAACAGTTCTATTGTTTTTAAACTGGACAATGGAGGCGCTCAGAGAGTGAAACATTAAATTTGGGAAATTGAAATTATGGCCATGTCGAAAATGATTAAGCATGGGTAGATGATAGGCATAGATACACTTATGATGGCCTTCTAAAGTGAGGAATTGGATTAGGGTTTAAAGCCACATTGTCATAAGGCCTAGGTAAAGTAGAGTGAAGAAAACTGGTAAAGTGGGAGGTGAGTTTTTCATTAGCTCGCAAGAACAAATTCAGTTTGTTTTTGGCTTCTTTCTTGGGCTTATAAACCTTCCTACTAGTACCAGGCATGCCCATCACTTTAACAATAGATTCTATAGTGATCTGGGTATGAATACCTTTCATTTCCATAACTGCCTCTTTTTTGGTAGTCTTTCATGCTCTGGAAAAGTCTTTACTGAGATTTTCATAGTTTCCTTTAAATATTTTGAGGAATGGTGAGAAATCCTTTCCTTTAAACACCTCCATCACTACTGGATTTATTCCATCTAGGTAAAAAAGGCTTGGTTTTATCACTTGATCTCCCCCGATTTTGAAAAATGAGTCCCAGCCCCCGGAAAACCCAAGCTTAATATTACCTAGAATACTATAAACAATCACAACAATGTCGATGTTACAAGCACAGAGAAAAAAAATGGCCTAAAAATAACATGAGCGAATCCGAGCCCAAATATTCTCATCATCCCAACATAAATTCACACTATTCATATAGCACACACCCATTATTAACTTGACATACCATGACTTGGCATTATTTGGTGACGTGTTCATTTTGGTCATTTTGGAAGTGTACTCGCACCTTGGTGTAAAGAAATTCTTCATCATTGATAAGTGTCATCTCATGACAATTAACCCCCATGTTAGCAAAGTAATCAACAATAGAGTTAGCCTCTCTATCGATATGTTTAACAGTTATAGTTTCAAACAATTTAGACATTTCCTTTATACTAGTTATAGAGTTTTGGATAGATATAAAAGTGGTACCTTTACCACTAATGTTGTTAATAATGTCCAAAGAATCTACTTCCACTTCCAATCTAACAAATCTGTATTGGTAGGCTATAGAAACCCCCAAGTAAGTAGCCATTGTTTCAACAACGTGATTTGTTTATATGCCAAGATTGAAATGATACCCAAGAATGAATATTCCTTCCAAATAACGGAAGAAACCTCCACAACCATATTTTTAGGGGTTTTCCTTGGAGGCCCCATCGAAATTCAGCTTTATCCATTCCTTGCTAGGTTTCTCCCAACCTTGGAGCCTGGGATTGTTTGTTGAAGTGACATTTTATTAATATAAACATCTATAATTACCTAATAAATATTTAATTAATTATTAACTATAAATTCTACACTTTTAGACTCGAATTTAAGTGTTAATCACTAATGGAATTTTCCTTCCACAAAAGTATTCGTGACTTATGCTATTCACCTTAAATTTTATCAAAAACAAATTGCCGTCATTTCTTACGGACCCAATTATTAAATAGGATTTTAAAGATGATGGTTGAGATTCTTCGATTTTTAGAGGATGGAAATGCTTCCACATGTCATTAAAAATGAGAGAGATTAGGTATGTGGCGGGGTTTTTTGAAATTTCATTAACGAGTACTCATTTTTGGAGGAGGTGTTGTATGTGTCTAGATCTATATATTTGGAAAGCTTGGTATTGAATAACCTGTTATTCTCGACTCTTCCAGATGGCGTGGCGAAGCTCAAAATATTGAAGGATTTGACTATATGGCATTGTTACAATCTAGAAACGTTGCCAAATTATTTCAAAAACTTGGTGTCTTTGACCACGCTAGAGTTGTCCTCATGTCCCAAGCTAGGTGAATCCCGAATAATGTCACTTGCACTAGCTTTGAAGGGCTTGTTCTTTGATGCCTTTTCAAAATTATGTTTATGCCAATCTAGTGGAGGGGTTTTCAAATGTGGTATGTGGATCAGTGCGATCCATTATACGTTGAAACGGAATGGGACATTCCATTGTTTAGCTATCCAGAGATCAAACATGGTCAGAAATTGCAAACTTCTATCTCGGTTCCTGAAATGGCGAAGGACTGTATTTCGTATATTGGATTTTAGTGAATGCTTGGTTGTTTGGAGAGAATGCATTTCATTAATGAATATGCCTGATATTTTTCCTTCAATATCTGTCATAGAATATGTCTGGGAGCAATGCGGACCAATTTCCGCATCAGAGTCAAATCAGTTGAAAGTATGTCCGGTTTTTGTATAGTTTGTTGAATATTATGGCGTGGTGTTGTATTAGCATGGAACTGTTAATCTTAGTAGCTTGGACAGCTGTTTGTCCTCACCCGAATATAGCAGTATTAATTATGGGTAGTTTGGACAGCTATTCGTTCTGGCCTAGAATTTAGAAAAATAGTTGTTTTTGTCAAACAAATATTGTTAGGATAAAAACAATTGTTATTTAATATTGACTACTTTTAGGTGACACCTCATAACCAAGGTTGTTAATGGTTATTGAGTTGTCTTAATCTCAGCCATTCATTTGTATTAATCTCGGCCGTTGATTTTCAACGAGAGTAGTATATAAGGGGGGCATTGGGTCATTTGTAATACGGAAGTTTTTAGAGAAACTTGCAGTGTTAGCAAGTAGTCTTGCAGTGTTAGCAAGGGCGCAGTGATAGCGTTGGAGATAGCAGTGGAGGAATATCAGCAGGAGGATTAGGAGATTGTCGGAGCTATGCCAGTAAGAGGCAAGCAGTATTTGTCTCTCTTGATTTGCTGAAGTTTAATATATTTCTCATCTGTAGTACTGGTTTTCCATACGGGGTTTTTCTAGGGACAATTGTCCAAAAATATTGTGTTCACCTTGTTGGGTATTTTTTATGTGTTTGTGAAGTTACAGTTGTGTTATTTTCCAATATTTGTTGATCAAATAATCTTACAAGATAGGAGGTTAATAATTAGTAACTGTAATAGATTTTTCACATGGTATCAAAGCTAAGTTCGGGTAGAAGAGATTTACCCTAGGTGAAAGAAAGTGAAGGTTTATAAAACCTAGTTTAACCTCTTCAAAATTATTATTATTATTTTCTTTTAAGATGGCCTCAACAGGTTTAAGAGATCAGGACAGATTGGATTGAGCCTCGAATTTTGGTGTCTGGAAAGCCAGAATTTCTCTATTGCTGGAAGAGAATGGTATCAAGGAATATGTGACCACTGTTGTACCTGTACCTACAGATGCAACACAACTCTTAGCATATAAGAAGGAAGATGCCAAGGCGAGGAGGTTGATTCTTGACGGTGTCAAGGATCATATTGTTCCGCATATTGCAGAGTTAGATACAACGAAGACGATGTGGGATGCCATTATGAATCTGTACCAGAATGCTACCACTAACCGGAAGTTGATTCTCAGAGAAAAGTTGAGGAATACCCGGATGAATAAGGGAGAAGACGTCACAAGTTACCTCACCAGACTTAGACTTGTCAAGGATGAATTGGCAGCTGTAGGAGATAAACCAAATGATGACGAGCTAGTGAGAATAGCCCTAAATGGGTTTACTAAGTAGTGGGATGTCTTTGTTCAAGTCATCAATGGACGAGACACCTTACCGAGTTGGGATCGACTATGGAGTGATTTCACTTAGGAGGAGCTTAGACTAAGTCTTGTCAATGGAGCCAACAATAAGAGTCAGAAAAGTGAGGTGGAACAAGAAAATATTGCCCTTGCGGGTAAAGGGAAAGCAAAGAAGGGGTCTAGTAAAGTATCAAATTCACAAGGTGAAAAGAAGAAGAAAGATTCTTCGAAGATCAAGTGCTATGGCTGTCACGAGTTTGGCCACTATGTCAGCGATTGCCCAGAAAGGCAAGAAGCAAGTTGCGGCTTCAGCAAGTGCAGATGAGCTCTCTAGTAGAATGGAAGATGAGTTTGCACTCATAACATGTATGGTTAGCTCAACCTCACAGAGTGTTTGGTAACATAGATAGTGGGGCGTCATATTATATGACAGGGAGTTAGAGAATACTTCTCCAGTTATAAGGAAGAGAGCACCAGAATCCAGATCTCTATGGGGAACATGTCCAAACTCAACTCAGTTGGGAAAGGGACATTTCAGTTTCAGAGGGAGAGTGGTAAGATGATTCCCCTTCATGATGTGTTGCATGTTCCAGGCTTAGGGATGAATTTGATTTCTATATCTATCCTTTAGGACAAAGGGTACAATGTACTCTTTAGAGGGGCACATGTGTTGATCAAGCACAAGTATTGGAAATCACCCATAGCTATTGGAGTTAGGAGCGGTTGGCTTTATAGGCTGCAGTTTGATATTCCTAAGGCACTCATGAGCAACAGTAATCTTAGAGATCAGGGAGAGCTATGGCATAGAAGGATGGGCCATATTCATCATGGAGCCCTTAAATTATGTCATGAGACAGTGACAGGTGTTTCTGAGGTGAGCACAGAGCACGATGATGTATGTAAGGGATGCGTGTTGGGGAAGTTTTCTAAAGCATATTTTCCAAGGAGTGACACCAGATCCAAGGGCATTCTTGATCTAGTACATTTAGATGTATGTGGACCAATGTCGACGAAGTCTCTTAGAGGGTATGAGTACTTTGTTACTTTTATTGATGATTTCTCCAGAAAGACATGGATATACTTCTTGAAGACCAAGGATGAGGTTTTTAGTCGCTTCCAAGAGTTCAAAGCTTTTGTGGAGAATTCCACAGGAAGGAAGATAAAAGTTCTTCGGTCAGACAATGGAGGCGAGTACAAAAGCAATGAGTTCCAGGAGTTCTATACCAGAGAAGGAATCAAGAGAGAGTGGATTGTTCCTTACAATCCACAACAAAATGGAGTTGCTGAGAGGAAGAATCGGTCTATAAAGGAGGCATCAAGGGCTATGTTGCATGACCAGGATATACCCCGTTATCTGTGGGCAGAGACATGCAGTACAATAGTATACATACAGAATAGAGTTCCACATAAGGTACTAGGGAAGATGACACCAGAGGAAGCATTCACTGGGAAGAAGCCAGATGTCAGTCACTTTAGGATCTTTGGGAGTTTGGCATATTGTCACATTCCTAAGGATACACGTACCAAATTAGATCAGACTGCAGAGAGAGGGTACTTTGTGGGTACAGTGAAACCTCAAAGGCATATCGGATATTCATTCCGGGGAATAGGAGGATTATTGTTCGACGTGATGTCAAGTTCATGGAGGGCAAGGCATTTAGAAGGTCTAGAGATTTGCCAGTAGATGATCAGAGTGAGCAGCCAACAGAATCTCCAAGGATCACTCAATCGAGTGAAGGGCAGCAAAGCTTAAGTACAGTTACTAGGACAAGCATAGTCTCGGGAGGAGAGAGTTTTCAAAGTATGGAGCAATAGGTGCAAGAAGAGATGCATCAAGAAGACATGGAGGTTGATATTTCATCCTCTATAGTTGGCAGCAAAAACCGTGAGGTTCAACAGACATAGAAGAATACTCAGGAGTTACTGGGTACTCCTAGGAGGAGTAATAGATAACGGAAACCACCAGCCAGGTATGATGACTATGTTGCATTAGTTAGTATGTTGGTAGATAGTGAACCTTCTAGCTATCAGGAGGCTGCACAACATCAAGTGTGGCAAGAAGCAATGGTTGAGGAGTATACTTCAATTATGCAGAATGATGTGTGGGAGGTAGTGCCTAGACCAACAGATATGGCAGTGGTTGGATCACGTTGGATCTATAAGATCAAGCATGGTGCAGATGGTAGCATCGATAAATATAAGGCAAGGTTCGTGGCAAAGGGGTTCTCTCAGAAAGAGGGAATAGATTACGAGGAGACATTTGCTCTAGTTGCCAGGTATATTTCTATACGAGCTGTAATCTCAATTTCAGCACAGATGGGAGGGCAGATCCATCAAATGGATGTCAAGACAACATTTCTTAATGGTGAGTTGAAAGAGGAGGTATACATAGAACAACTAGAAGGCTTTGTAGCACACAACAAAGATACCCATGTGTGTAAATTGAAGAGAGAATTGTACGGACTCAAGCAGGCTCCCAGAGTGTGGTATGAGCACATTGATAGTTACTTACAGGAAATGGGCTTTGTGAAGAGTGAGGCATATGCTAATCTCTACTACTTGGTAGTTGGAGGTGAGATTTTCATTCTTGTCCTATATGTAGATGACTTGTTTCTTACAGGTTCACTAGGGCTCATAGAAGAATGCAAGAGGGATCTTGTAGCAGAGTTTGAGATAAAGGATTTGGGATTTATGCACTACTTTCTAGGCATGGAGGTATGGCAGAAATATGGAGAGATTTTCCTTGGGCAAGGGAAATATTACATGGAAATCTTGAAAAGGTTCAGCATGGAAGATTGCAAAGCCATGTCTACACCCATGATAATGAATTGGAGGAAGGTAGACACATCCAGGGAGAAGGATGTAGACCCCACCTTATACAGGAAGTTGATTGGTTCTCTCATGTATTTGGTCAATACCAAGCCAGATATAGCTTTTGCAGTTAAATCTCTTAGTCAGTTCATGGTTGAGCCAAAGAGAGTGCATTGGACTGTGGCAAATCATGTGCTACATTATTTACGAGGTACAATCGAGTATGGAATTAGATATGCTCGTGGTGAAGGAATAAAGTTGATGGGCTATACTGACGCAGATTGGGCAGGTAGTACAACGGACAAGAGGAACACTTTAGGGTGTTGTTTCAGTCTGGGATCAAGAGTTGTATCTTTGTTCAGCAGGAAGTAGAAGTCTGTGGCTTTGAGTTCAGCAGAGTCAAATTACATAGCAGCTAGCATGGCAACATGTGAAGCTATATGGCTTCGGAAGTTACTAGTAGCTTTGTTTGGTCAGAAGGTTGAGACTACGGTGATACACTGCGACAATAAGAGTTGCATCAAGTTGACTGAGAATCCGGTGTTTCATGATAGGTCAAAACATATAGACATCAAGTATCACTTCATTAGAGATTGTGTACAGCGCGGGGTTGTTAAGCTACAGTTTGTACCTACATATCAGCAGGTAGTAGACATTCTGACAAAGGCATTGGGGAAGGAAAAATTCATCTTCTTCAGAGAGATGTTGGGTGTCATGCAGAACAACTTCCTCACTAAGAGGGAGTGTTAATCTTAGTAGCTTGGATAGGTGTTTGTCCTCACCCAAATATAGCAACATTAGTTATGGGTAGTTTGGATAGCTATTCGTTCTAGCCTAGAATTTAGAAAAATAGTTGTTTTTGTCAAACAAATATTGTTATAATAAAAACAATTGTTATTTACTATTGACTCCTTTCAGGTGACACCTCATAACCAAGGTTGTTAATGGTTATTGGGTTGTCTTAATCTCAGCCATTCATTTGTATTAATCTTGGCCATTGATTTTCAACGAGAGTAGTATATAAGGGGGTCATTGGGTCATTTGTAATACGGAATTTTTTAGAGAAACTTGCGGTGTTAGCAAGGGCGCAGCGATAGCGTTGGAGATAGCAGTGGAGGAATATCAGTAGGAGGATTAGGAGATTGTCGGAGCTCTTCCAGTAAGAGGCAAGCAGTATTTGTATCTCTTGATTTTATGAAGTTTAATATATTTCTCATCTATAGTGCTGGTTTTCCCTATGGGGTTTTTCTAGGGACAATTGTCCGAAAATATTGTGTTCACCTTGTTGGGTATTTTTTAAGTGTTTGTGAAGTTACAGTTGTGTTATTTTCCAATATTTGTTGATCAAATAATCTTACAAGATAGGAGGTTAATAATCAGTAACTGTAATAGATTTTTCACAGGAACCACTAAATTTCTTTTTTGCAGATTGCCATTGCCAAAGGACATTAAATAAAGAGATTTCATATAGTTCACTCAGCACTATTGCATTTTGAAGAGATTAACGATCATATAAAACCCTGACATTGAAGATTAATTTTTGAGAGAATTTTGTGATCCTCGGCCATAGAAAAATATCGATTTTTTGCCAATTATTTGTTGTCTGTATATGAGAACAACTGTTGGAAGGTGGAGGAGTATTTACTTACAAATGGGTTTAAGCAACAATCACCTCCCACTGGAGTGTATGGCCATACGAGGTAATCATAATTACAAATTTACATGTGATGAACAAAGGCCTTTAGGAGAGTGGTATTTGGAAGTTGAGGGGTCTTTCTATAAAATGAGGGTGCAAACTTGGGAGGGTTCTGCCAATGACTCATACACTTGATTATGGAGAGAATAGTGAAACTGTCGCAGTGTTTTTATGGATATATTGATGGTAGTAAAAAAAAGATCAATATTTGTTATCTTTTATAAATGTCGACTAAGTTATTAGATAAATTTTTACACGCCTAACTTTCTTAGCCTTAATTTTGGAATATTTAGTATTTATTACTAGTTGTACTCAGTTTTCAAATTTTTATATGTCAAGCGTGCTTATTATTTATTGTGTATTCAATTCTTAGGGGTGAGAGGGAGCGATCAACGAAAATATCTTTCTTCGGCAGCAAATACATGGAGGTTGATAGTGATCCATGTTCTTGTACCAATAGCCCTCCCTATAAATGTGCAGATGTGTCATCATTATCATCTTATATGTTGGGGGAGCTTATATGTAATGCGTGTGAATTTGGATGGAGTGACATCATTTATCATCCACTTAGAGAAGGAAGGCGTATATGTGTAGGAATCGACATAATTATCATTTGGTGCTCATGTTTATTACACATCTCATCTAGGCTCGCAATTAATGTTTGAGAAGATGTTTCAATGTAAAATATGTAAAAGTTACGCTCTTGTATATTATCTCGTAAGTTTTTCTAATTCCATCTTATGGAGTCTATTTTAATAATAAAAAGATTACGTTTATGATTTTATAAATTGTGGTAAAAGATCTAGTATTTTGTAGTGTTTATTTTATCTTCTCCTCACAATAGTTTATCTAAAAAAATAGGTTTTGCTACAAAAATATTCACATTTAATAATAAACTTATATTTGTGTCTTTCAAATATAGACAATCCACATATAAATTATCTAAATGAATGTCAAATTGGCTGTTAATAGTAACTTTTCTACATATTTAAAAAAGATAATTTCACAATTAATTATCGTGGAATCTAAATTGTAGTTTCCACCTACAATTTTTATTTGAAATATAACAATTATGAGAGTTACAAAACTGCAAATTAGAGAATTTATACAAAGATGCAATAAAGATTAAAACTAAATTTTTTGTGAAGATTGTGGAATACTAAAAAATACAACTATAGAAATGTCACATACATTAAGAAATGTGGACAATATACAGTTTAAAAAATTGAGATTAGCTATAAATTTGATAAATTATAGACTATCCATGGTAAAATAAATTTTGGTAAAACTACAATAATTTATCAAAATGTGGGTTAGATATAACTCCAATTCAACAATTTTAATTTTTGTAATACCATTTAACCAAAAAAATATTATTGAAAAATTGCAGCAAAAGGTCAAGTTTTTTGTTCACTTGCGCTCTGTTGTTGGGATGAGGTATTTGTATCATCTCATCTTGTTTGGGCCATCTATTACTCTTCTCCACTTCTTATTTTCGAGAGATATATAGTTTGTATATGCGTACCATATCAATTCTTTAATTTTTAGGACTTATTTGACTCATCCTTCTTAGGTGTTGAGGGGGGTTCTTTTTCTTTTCTGACTTACCATTACCTCTACCTTATCTTCAATCAAGGGGGCTGTTTTTGTGTGTGAATTGCCTCATCATCAAGGCGTATTTTCAACCTCACATGGGATTCATATCACTTATGTGGTATCATAGGTAAAAAGAGTTATATGACATATGATAGATTCTATCATAGAATATGTCAATGTCTTATGTGTTATAGGTTTCATTGGAGTTACATTCCATATTTGGAATCATAACTCCTCTTTCCCTTATAGAGGGAATGATTTTATAGGAATGGGAGTTACAAAACACTCCCATATTTACCCTCTTTTTGACCTATGAGAATTAGGAGACCTCTTTATTCTATGCATGATTTTTGGTTGTTCAATTACACTTGTTTATTACTTGGATCTTACTCGTCACCATTGGAGAGAAACCTTGTTGATGTACATGGGTTACCATTTGGATCCTCACTGAATAATATCACAAGAATTAAAATGTATAGATTGGTCAAGAAAAAATGCATAGTTTTAAACTATTTACATCATATTTCTCGGGTGCATTTACATCAAATTTCTTAGTAGTTTTAAATTTTTACCGATAGTAATAATTTTTTAACATTGCTTTAGATCCACTTACCTCATTCAAGATAATTTACAAGTGGCACTAAATAATTCATTCCTTCTTTACCTTGACACAATTTATCTATGATATTTTTAAGAATAATGGGGGAATGAGTATCTTTTCTTCATTTAGAATTCAATCCATTACAATTTGTATTCAGTTTCTACTTATTTTTCTTACGCAAAGGAAGTATATGGGGGAGCTCATTCTCGTTTTTATTCTTTCTTTTGGTACAAAATTTTTCCTAGATACTTTTATAGTGATATGATTCATCAAGTTGTGGAAGGTATCAAATTATCTAAGATCTTCAAAGGTCATCCTTTCTCTTATATTTTATTTAAAGGGGAAGATTATATATTTTCTGAATGAGTTTGATAGATAATATTCTACATTGATGGGATGCTTCGATAATTCAATTTTTTCTATCTCCTTAATTTCCTTATTTGGTTTCATGAACCTAAAAATGTTGTTATCCTCAAAAAATTTGTGGAATGATCGCATAAAATTATTCAACGATATCAAAAAATTTGACCTTAAAGTACAAGAAAAGAATAAAAAATCATCCCTCCAAATAATAAACGCGTGTAGTCCTTCCATGTTGCGCATCTCTTTAATTCATCTTTTGTAAATACAAAAATTTCATGTTACATTTTACATTTGATTTAAAGGGTAGTATTTAAATATGGAAAATGAATACACTCCATGTCTTATGTTTCATCATAGAGGATGCCAACACTAACAAAACAGGGCTCTAAAAAAAAACTCCGAGAGAAGACAAATTGTGTCTACATACTGAAGTATATTTTCCTTTAATCATGTAATTTAATTTAATAATTAAACGGGGAATGCAAACACTCACATTTGGAAATTTAATCTTTGACACTAATGATTTTGGTAATGAACTCTTAGTAAGATAAAAACACCCTTTGTATTCCGTATTAGTAGATCGCTAGATGTATTTTCTAGATTTCTTAGTCATACACATTGTTATGTCAAAAAAGTCAAATATTTAAATGCATTAAATACATAGATAAATGGAAAATGTCAGGATGCAAACTAATTCTTTTCATGTTTCCTATCCTTTCTCAAGGTCGTATTGTTTGGTTTGAAATTTATATCTCGTCTTGACCTATTTGTATATTTTTACAATTACATATCATCTATCTTTTATTTCAATTTCCAATTCTTTGATGAGCTATTTAATCCCAAAAGGTCATCATTTTTCCCATAACCTAGCTTTGGAACCCTATATTTTAATGTTCACATTACCTCATTTGCTAACCTAGAAATCATATGGTACTAAATTGATACACTAGCTTTGTTATGCACTAAATCCTATATCTTACATTAGATGTGTATAGATGTATTGTGGCTATCATAAGTTCTTATAATGTTGTATATATTTCATATATGTTATAATATAATTAGTGGGTCAAGCTTGGTGATGGCCATAACATAGGAATATTATATATGAGTTAGAATGTAGTACTTGATAATCATATTGAGGACTTTACTCTTATTTTATGGTTGAGAGATTGTCCCGTCAAAGTATATAAGTTATTCTACTTGCATATTATGATCATTTCTCTACATTCTAGTGTTCTTTAGATTTTTATTGTATCTGATAGTAATATCTATCCAAGGGCTTTATCTCAGAAAGTAGTGCATCTAAACCCAAATTGAGAAGATTAGACTATCTCTCGAAATTAGTATCAAATTTTTCTATAAAACGTTATTTGCTGTTGAGAAATCTATCTAGTAATATCCTGTCTAAATTTAAAAATATTTTGACTTGTTTTCCAATACATATATCTACTTTAGTGTTTTTTTATAAAGTTTCTCTGTCGAATGGTAATAGTGGATTTGTTTCCATGTCTTTTACATTTTTAGATAGAGGATAAAAAATTAGTTTGATTTTTTTCTATGTATTTTTTCATATTTTCCCCAATTATTCTCAAAACCCCAAACCCTATATTTTTACCTTAACCTCTAAATCCTTCTATTTTGGGGCATCATTATGTGGCCTTCCATAAGATTTAAAATAATCTTGTAACTCTAAGTATAGTTATAGACAAAGAGGAGATAATTGTTGAGGTGACGAGTTAGAAGGGGTATCTACAGTATCCTAAGGGAAAGGGTTTACATGTGTGGACTAAATTATAACATAAATTTAGAACAATCTACAAATCTTATAGTTTAAGATGGCAAGAAAAATATTACAAAAGATCTTTGAGTGATTAGATGATTTCATGCAACAACTCAATAAAAATAGGAAGGTTCATCATCTTCTTCCCAATTCACAACAACTAAATCATACTCATATCACCCAAGGTGAATATTTAGGTTAAAGTAATGGAAAAAATAGCCAAGGTGCATCTCCAAGCATGCCTAATACAAATACCAATAATTTTTAGGC
The DNA here is from genome assembly GCA_019776745.2 of Taxus chinensis. Lineage (NCBI taxonomy): Eukaryota > Viridiplantae > Streptophyta > Pinopsida > Cupressales > Taxaceae > Taxus > Taxus chinensis. Next base: position 38,583,457 of record CM034156.1, on the reverse strand, counting down.
AAAAAAAATTAATCCGAAATTGGAAATGCGTAAATTTTATGGGGAGGATCCATTTAATTAGATTAACCAAATGAGAAATTTCATTGATATACGTCATATCCCATCGAGAAAAATCTTTGCATGTAATCCTTCTATCTCGAACCAAACTAATTTTTTACCAAAGAGCTACAATTGCACTATATTTCTATTGTGTCAAATAATTACCTTACCCGGTCCACGAAGGTATAGGAAATACTATCATTCAAGGATTATTTACTTCATTTAAAAAACCTACCTTTCACGTAGATAATATTACAGAAGGGATTCTACATGACCTATTTATTGGGGGTTTTAATGACCACATTGATCATGATGTGGATATGTTTAATATACTTAAGGTTTCTTATTCTATTATCATGCAATGTAGGGTGGTGATTAACAAAAATAATACCTAAATGGGGTACTTAGTGTTTTAGTGTTAATATAAATAGGACTCAAACAATGTAAATGAACTAAAGTAGTATGTGATAAATGTAAATAAAATATTCTAGATAAAATAAAAATGTGATGTGCAAGAGAAAATTAAGGCATAGAATCAGCTCATAACAGGAGACTATCGCAGGTTATTACAGATCTAGAATTAGAACTCGACAGTATAGATGAACAGTCAGGGGTCCTGCGAATTTCAAACCTCAGTTTTCTAAGATGACACATTTGCCTAGGAGAGTACTAGGGCACCCTAGGATGCCCTAGTTTGCATTATGGGCACTCATAATAGTACATATCCTATGAATATAAATCTGGTATGGTCACTAAGTGTCTTTGAATACATTTTTTCTTCTGCGCTAGATTCATTAGATGTACTACAAAATGAATTGTGATGTAGGGAGAAGTACCCAACCCTAGAAAACTAAAATATTCCTATGAATGGGTCAAACTAACCTCATCCACTAAATAAGTGGACTTATCACTGAACACTACACTACATTACAGACCCTGATGTAGTTCTTGTGTGTGTGTATGTGTGTGTTGTGTCTTATGTGCTCTCGTGCCAGTCGCACTTTGTGAAGTAGCGAGAAATATTAGCTATATAAATGTAAGTATTATGTGTGCATGGAATAGAATAGAATACCTCCCCCTATGCATTATATGTGATGTAGATCTCATAGCTTGAATGCATGAAACTATGTGGATGAAATTGATGTAATACATGCTGCCCTAGATGAGGTGATAGTAGTGATAAGATGTAATGACCTACGTCCCTTATTATGGTGTTATAGCCTTATATTTAATGGGCTCTCAATATTTATTTTGTAATTAATCCAAACAAGGATGAATGAGAAGAACATAAGGATGACCAATAGCTAGAAATGACCTAAAAAGGAGAGAAAGTGGGTTTGCATATATCGAGGCACCCAGGGTAGGACTGGGGCACCCCAATACAGGCAGGGGTGCCCTGATTTAGGGCTAGAGTGTCGGGACAGTTGTCAAATGGGCAGATAAGTACTAGAAAATACATGGGAACTATGAAATAAAATATAAAATAAAGATGTCCAAAAGGTGGGATTAATTAGTACTTTTTACTCTTGAGAACCTTCTAAATGGTAGTATAAGAGCTGGTTAAATATTTTCTAATGTGTAATATGTGTGTCTACATTTTCCCCCCATTTATGTTGGTGAGCGGAAAACTCAATAACATAAAGTAGATAGAGATGTGTACCTGATAACCATGCTGAGTGTAGAAGAAGACATTTCGATGGACTAGAATCAATCATGGAATGACTAAAAGAAAAATGTGAATAAAATTTATGAGAATGAACCTATGGAAAAATGCACGTGTGTAGATATTGCATGTGTAGTGTACATGCATGGTTAGTACGGAAAGTAATTTCACAGTGTATTTTTTTGTCATCATCGTTGTTGTTGTTGCACCTAATTTGACTACTTGTTTCTCATACGACGGACCTGCAAGGAGAAAATGATCAAGTACTCAAATAGGTATGTGTGTAAAAATGTTGTGTAAAGTATGAAAATGTAAAGTATGCTATAAAAGTTTGAATGGAACATGTGCACATGATCCATGTCGAGAAAAAGGGTGTAGAATGATATCCTGTAGTGTTGCGAGTTTTTTAGGTGATCTCATGTCACCCTATCTGAAGAAGTGCATGGAGGAAATGCTTCTTTTCCTCTAACTCTAAGTGCTTCTATTGAAATTTTTTGAAGAGATCTTTTTACTGTGTTGGTTATTTGGAAAGCCTACGCCACTGGACAGATAAGTTGAAATAAGCCACTCACTGTAACCCTTGATTCTGTAACCACTCCGTAGAATTTATGAAGGACACCATGTCCTCTTAAGGCCATTATGTATGGAGATCATAGACTAGTTTAAACTCACCCGTTGTGTGTGAACCAATGTAGATACACTATGTTCGTAGAAAATCCTCAATGATTCCCCCCTCTTTTGGGGCGCATACAATAACCCTTGAAGGAGAATGCAGCTCAAAAATAGGACCAACAAGAAAAGGAAAGAGCTTGGTATATACCAAGCTACACACAAAATGGGATGGCTAGCCAATACAAGTGTTAGTCCAAACACATGCATTGAAATAAGTGTAAAAGACATAGACAATGTAGAGAAACTACGAAGTACAATAGTGTAAATATGCAAGAAAACAAGGAGACTACACAAAGAGGGTTTCAAACATGGGACATCACTCACAATGTTACAAGACACGTAAGGCCATCATGGCTGCAAACAATAGTCAAGTGTGAATACAAGCAAACGGAAAAGCCCACAAACAATGGAAAACAACATAGACAAGTAAAAAGAACATGTAGTCCTATAAAACAAGTGTTGCACATGGAATACCCATTAGCATGTTAGAGTGAAAACTAATATTTTAAATCATGTAGAAGAAAGTATTAAAAGATCCTAGGGAGAAAAAAGAAATAATAACACTTGTTTGAGATGAATGTGAATGTACCCAATGACCAATATAGTGAGGGTAGAAGGTGAGCATCCATACCACGTGTAAATGTTTTATATCTGCAATCACACTAGACAAAGTCATGAATGCACATGTGTGTATTATAATGACATAGAAGAAAGCGTGTTAACATGTGTAATAAAATGAGCATGCAAAACACTAGTAAGAAAGAGTAAATGCTACAAATACAATGCAGTATGTTGTGGATGGATGGAATGGAATGCAAGATAGAATGATAAGAGCATCATGCCCCCCGAGTGTATGGAATTTTATACAGTGAGGTTCATTTTTTCACCCTCAGTAGTCAATAATGAACTGTAAATGAGGTTGCGTCATTGCGAAATAGTCAAGTAGTATTGGTTGTGTCTAGCACACTATGATGAGTGTGTATGGGGAGTGGTGGTGTAATGTGACATGGGGAGAAGATGTGCATGGACACTATATCCAAAGTGTGTATCACGAATTTGTTGATCAGAGGAGTGATTATTTATCCATAATCATCTATCATAATGGAAGTAGTGTATGGGAATAAGATATATGAAAAGAGGCATGTGGACCCTATAGTCGAAGCATATACCATGACTTAGTTGAATAGAAGAGTGATTATTTATCCCTAAGCGTATAACACTACATGATGGTAGAAGAAGGTGAAGATGTAGCCTATAACATATGTCACTGTGAGATGAATGATGAGGGCGTATGAAGAGTATATAGGTATATGGTGGATAACAGAAGGTGGTGATTTTAGAACTAAGCATAGACCACTATGTGATGAATAAGGTGAGGGTAGTGATTTAGCCTAAAGTGTATACCACTAATGGATGAGTATGAGAAGTGATGATGTAATATGATGAATGAGAATAGGATAATAGAATATGTGATGATATGATGTAAGAGAATAATGAAGAATGGATGAAGGGAGTGGTGATTTAACCTAATCTGTATACCACTATATGATATGATCATGAGTATGGGTGATGATATAGCCTAATGCGTTGGTCACTATTTTGATGTATGAGGTATGAAGACATGTCCCATGTATGTAAGGTCCATTTGATTGGTAAACCCATGATAGTCGTCTATGAACTAAGGAACTAGAGTGCATCACGTCGGGTTCACCAGAATGATTAACAAAAATAAGAACTAAATGGGGTACTTAGGGTTTTAGTTTTAATCTAAATAAGAGGACTAAAACGATGTAAATGAACTAAAGCCATATGAGGTAAATGTAAATAAAATATTCTAGATAAAATAAAACCCTAATGTGCAAGAGAAGAGTAAGGGATAGACTCAGTTGATAATAGGAGACTATCATAGGTTGTCAAAGATTTAGAATTGTAACTCAGAAATGCAGAAAAATACTCAAGGGCCATGTGAAGGGATTATCTTGGCTGTCTGAGATGACACAGTCACCTGGCAGTGTACTAGGGTGCCTCGGGGTGCCTTGGTCTACTATCTAGGTGCTCAGAATAGATTAAATCCTCAGAATCTGAATCTCTGGTCACTAAAAGTCTTTGAATACTTTCTTTTTTCACATTGGATTCATCAGATGCAATGTAGAATGACCCATGATGTAAGGAGAAGCAACCAACCCTAGAAAACTAAAAATATGCATCTAAATATATCAAACTAAACTCATCTGTCAAACTATTGTACTTATCACTGAGAGCTACACTACATTACAGACCCTGATGTAGTTATGGTGTGTGTGTTTGTGTGTGTTGTTTCCTAGGTGTTCTTGTTCCAGTCGTACTTTGTGAAGTAGCGAGAAATAGTAGTTCTAGAAATGTAAGTAGTATGTGTGCATGGACTAGAATGGAATCTCTCCTCTATACAAAGCACAATAAAATGTCCCACTTTTTGGTATGGTTTGTACCTTTATAAACATGAATTTTTAGTTTCATTGATTTTCTAAAGGTAATAGCCACAAAACCGTACACATTCATGAAATTCCACAAACTAACAAAATGTTTTGTTTAGAGTTTAGAATATATGTATATTTTTTAAAAATAAAATTGGTAAAAAATAGGTCTTTTTCTTAAGTTTTTTCATACATTGTTTCTTATGTTATAAAAGAGTAATGACTATCCTCGGGTGAATTATTTATATGAAAATTTACTTTTTGACCATGAAATTTTTGATGTATTTTTAAGATTTGAATTTTGAGATTCTGTCAAATTTTCATATTTTATTTATTTATATATTTTTTAAAATTAATTATTTAGTAAATAAAATTTCAAATAAATAGTGTGCATATGTCTATGCCAATAAAATTTAAGATTTATATCGAAATTTTTTTCACAGGTACGAAGAAGACTTCAATAAATAGTAATTTTATTTTTTTCAATTTTTTTTATATATTCTACTATTTTTCAAATTTGGTTGATTGTGTACTATTGATTGTCCTAAAATACCATATGTTAGTAAAAATTAAAAAATAAATAACAAAACAGATTTTTTAAAAATGAAAATTACATTTTTAGAAAGCTAATAAAAATGTGAATTTTGTGTCAAAATTTTGTAATTTAACTAGTTTGTTTACCCTAATTACGTGGCACCTAAGTGGCAGATTTTGGCTCACAATTATCCCCCAAAAGGATTTAGGGCCGAAATGTACCACCCAGGCGCCACGTCAATGTCACTCAAAGGGGTTCGCACGAACCCCTCCTGCACCATTAAAGCACAGCCAAAATATCTCCTTCTAAATTTAATGTTTTGCAATTGCGTCTCCCCTTCTAAATTTAATTTTTTACAAGTTACTTATTTAATATTTATTCATTTTTAATGTTTTAAATTTAGTTTTTTACATTTTTTTTTTGTTTTAAACTAAGTTTTTTTTTTTTTAATAATTTTTTTTAACCAAAAATATGTAATATTAAATTAGAAAAGTTATTTTACATATTAAATATAAATTCTATTAAAATTAAAAAATTTGTTTTAAAGTTATAAAAAACTAAAATTAAAAATAACCTAATTTCTACTGAGATTTGTATATAAATAAAGTTGCATGCACATATAGTTTTGTATCGATTTTACTCTTAGACATTTAGATCTATCACGATTTATGTGTGCAGGTGAAAATTATTGAAGTGAATGAATCATGGGAAATGCAAAGAATGAGAAACGAGAATATACCAAGGAAGAGAATGCAGAGAAGAATTCTAGAAGATCTGTTCATAGGAAGGCACAAAGAGAGAGAGAGACATAGGACACAACAAGTGAAAGACAAGGCTGCAAAAATTGGTACATATGTATAAAAACCCTTGATAGATCGTAATTTTTTTTAGTTCTAAGGTTTAAATATGATAATATGTTTTTTAGATTGGGTAAAGGCAAGGGTTTTGATAGGATCCCATGTGTATGTTTATGGACATAGATCATGATGTGAAACATTATACTGAAGTGATAACAAAGGTTATGGAATTACTTCCCAAGAAACATGTGAAACACTTGGTGAAGATGGATTTACAAAAAATAAAATAATTTTCCCAACAAGAACCACTATCACGAAAGAAAGCAGCAAAAAGTGTAGAGATAATATATGGTGAATTTGTTAATTTGACTACAGTTGCTAGAACACATTTGTTGGTTACATTCTTGAATCATGTTAATATGAGGGAAACATTAGAATTGTTGGGTGTTGATTTTGGGTGGAAAAATTAAAAACGTGTAGAAGAAGAATTTGTTGGGAATAAGTTCTTTGGGTACAAAAACTAGGTCTGTTGATAAGAGTATTTCTTGTACAACAATATTAACTTCAGTTGTAAGTGAAGATACAACAAAAGAATTGTCATGTTACCATCATTGCCAAGGCATTGGGTTTATCTAGAAAGATGGTCAGCAGGTATGCAAAGAGGAGGAAGACATTGGATGACTCTACTATGGAAGGAAATTGGGCACTAATTTGTAGAAATCCACATTCTGATAAAATAGAGGATAATATTGTGAAGATAGTTTCTGTTTTTTGGACTAAGAGGACTCGTCCTTCTCTGAATGTGAGGGATGTTTTAAAACATAGGATAACTCACAATAACTATGATGAACATATAAAACATTGGCTTGAGATAACTCAACATGAGATGTACATAAAGTTTATAGAAGAAAATCCAGATGTTAAGATTGGAAAACGAATGTTTGAAAATTTGAATCCTTGGTATGTGCGAGCTGATAAAGTCCTTGACACATGTTGCTATCGCTATCACGTTGAGTTTGATTATCACTATTAGGTACAAATTTTTTTATAGATCATGTATATATATGTATATATATATATATATATATAATATATATATATATATATATATATATTGAGGTGTGCTCTCATTTATATATATTTGAAATTTATTTAAATATCGATTTTTGAGATGTGATTTAAAATTAATGTATTTCAAAATCTATGTTTTTTTCAGGTGTATAGAAAGTTACGGGAAGAAAATTCCCCACCTACATGTGTCAGTGAATTCATAACTTCAATTTTTTATACGATATCCGATGATCATATGACTTGCATCAAAGGTGTCTATGACACGTGTGGGGACTTTAAATTATTTCCAAAAAAAATGAAGATTTGGACACAGTTAAAATGGTTACTTACAAGAGGTGATATATATAAATTTATGTTTTTAAATTTGGATGTTAGATTTTATTTTGATTTTTACGTTTACTGCAAATGAATACATGAAAATTTGTCGATGTTATGAGTTGATTTTTTAGGTTCAAATACATAACATATTCAACAAGGCTTGGAAAAGATGCAACCAAGTTGGATTTGGTAGAAGAGGAAATCCCCATTGCTACATTCATGCAAAGTTTCCAAAGTTTAATTAGTCTGTACATCAAACATTCTCACTATTCAAAGTGGTAGGCTACACAATTCAAGACTAATAGAGACACATTCCCTATTGGTTCCATATTGTCCGTGGTTGATTTTTCTAAGAATTACTCATTTTCTCATCAAAAAGAAATTAAAATATAGTATTATCATATTGACCAGGTTACTATCATGATTCAAGTATTTTATAGGCATGCACAATTGGATTTGGATGCGGTTGAAATTACATATGTGAAGCGAATGATCAAGAAGGAGTATCACTTCTATATAAGTGATGACAAGGAACATGACACCAAATTTGTGCAACATTGTTTTGGTTTGTTCTTTCAATATCTTCATCAGTGAGGACTACAAATAGATCAACATTTTGTTTGGTCAGATGGTTATGCATCACAATTCAAATCCTCTAACCCTTTCTTTGCAGTTAGTCATTATCATCATCATCAAAAAATTCCTCATTTATGGAGTTTTTTTTTAGAGTGGTCATGGGAAGGGAGAACACGATGGTGCGCGTGCATGCATTAAACGTGCTCTAAAGAAACAAAGCTTTGATTATGAGGGAGATCAATTGATTGATGCCCACACCGTTGTTTAATGGTGTAAGAAACATTCTACAGTTCAGGTTTCAACCTCACAAGCTTCAACCCCACATAGAGTGTTTTTGGAGATAACAGGTACATGCACATTTAAAACATAGATATGTAGATCGTGATGTGATTTATTAAGTGAACTACAAGTTACTAACTTTAAATTTTTTATTTTGAATTTTGATGTTTGTTTTAAACTTTATTGATCTTTTGAGCATGATTAAATGAAGGTATTGATAGAAGGACAAAGTATGGATGTGAAAGGATTCCCAATTCTAGGTCCTTCCACTCTTTGATGACTATGGATAGTAATAACTGGACAATCTGTAGAAGAGATTATTCTTGTTTTTGTTATGAATGCATGAACAAATCATATTCAGAGTGCAATAGTCAAAAACATGGGTATGTAGGTGAGTGGAAGTAAGTTCCTTTAGTTGTGGATGACACATATGGATCATATCATGATGATAGTTTTGAAGATGTGCCATTAATTTCAACTAATTATGACCACATATCTGGATTGGTTAAATAAGGTATGTTTTATTTAACAGGATTGCATAATTTGATAATTAAATATATAATTATACTATACATGGATAATTGAATGTTTATTTGTATTTTTTTGTGGGTTATGTATTTGCAGTCATTGCTGAAGAAGACAATGTTGAGAAAGTGGAGTACTACTTGTTGTGTTGCACAGAAGAGAGAACAAAGCTAACATGTGAAATAACAAGTGAAGAGACAACATTTTATACTGGCTCGGTTGTAGTGCAGGGAACATACTTACAACAAGTGAAAGCCCTCCAAAGTGGGATTCACTTTGTTGATTACAAACCAAAACAAAAGGTGTATCATTACACCCATCACATAATTGCTACAGGGTTACAATTGCAACAAGTGAAGACTAAAACTAGTCAACGCAAAAAATGGAGACTAAATGTAGAAGACCATGAAAAATTTTTATAGGTCATTGAAAAATGAGTAGAGCCACTTGGTATTATATAGAAGGACATGGAATATTATATATTCATGTCTTCTAGGAATTTAAAATATTTTATCTATTTTATTTGTCATTTGGCATACATATTTGACAACTTTCTTGCTATGATATTAAGGATGGGTTCATTAATGATGTAATTTTGTTCCCTAGTATCTCCAATAATATTATTTCCATTTATATCTATATATAACAAATGAGTTTTAAAAATTTAGTATTATTTTTCCTCATTTTAGTTTCTTTTCCAACATCTTTTATAACAATTTGAAACAAGATCTCTTAGTGTCAATAAATCTAACTTGAATCATTTAAAATTTCATGTGAGCAAAATGATAGACAATTAAATTTTGATATAGACAGTAAAGAACTACATGAATCTTGTATTAATAAAAGATCTACAGCTTGTATTTATCCAAATACAATCATTACATGTTTATAGGATCTTTATATCAATTATGATTCATATATCATCTTTGCACATAATATATATCTTAAGTAGAATTTCTTGCAATTTTTAACCCATGAACTAAGCCTAGGTTGACCTAGTGAAAGTGCATGTGTTTAAAAGGTAACTATTTCCCCTATGAGGAAAATGATAGTAGATGAGGACAATAAAATTTGACAATAACTGATCCAAGGTAGACGATACCATTTGGAGACTACAAGTATCGGTTTGTGAGATGGAGAACGTATGTGTAGGTTTTATAATACATTCTTGTATATATTCAACCAATCCTTAGTAGGTATAACTTGGAGATAAAGGTGACTAAGATGATGTATGGTAAATTAGAAAGAATGAAAGTGTTATAAAGAGCCAAATATATGTCAATCGTCCAAATGTGCTAAAGAGTGTCAAATCTAATGTTGCCAAGTGTTAAAGAATAGGTTTACGTGTCTATAATGGCATGTATTTACTGGTGAATGTGCCAACTCCATGTTGAACATCTCTTAGATTTTTTCTTTGTGCTTGATTATATGCTTGACATGGTTTCTAACATACTTATTTTCATTAAATGTTTACCATGTTTTATGGTGCCACGATCCACATCGTTCATAATTCTATTTTCATACTTACCTATGTTATCATGATTCACATCATACATCTATTGGGGACAAGGACCCATAATTTTACTTTACATTGATCATATATTTTTTGATGATCCACATCGTTTGCATCTTTCCCACACAAGGATATATTATTTTCAATGGTATATCATTTAAATATAGTGCCCTTGTGATTTAAATATTTCTCATATCTTGACCATATGGGATAGCTTATTCGAATGATTATTTTGACTACATTTTCTTACTTGGAGCATATTATATTTTTGGGATTTCTTTGATTATACTTTGTTCATATGGGGCATCTTATTCGTGCACTTTCAAATTGCCTATATTTAACCCATAAAAGACATCTTACACGTATGCTTATATAAATTATATCATAAATCTACATATGGAAAATTTCATATTACATATATGTTTTATGCATGTTTTCAAGGTGAAATCTTACAATATTAGAAATCAATGATTTTGTTTCATATTTAACCCATGATGCACGTAATCCTTTTCTTTTGAGATACATGCTTCATAATTTCATCGCACACAATCTCAATCCAAAAATAATATGATTGAAATTAAAAGTAATAAAGAGTTCTGATATAAATTAGTGTGTAAACTAAACATTCAAAACACATACATATAATTAATAATAAAAGATGCAAAATACATTTATTACTTGTATTGAAAGATATTATGAGTCAAGGTTAATAATATTACAAATGGTGGTAGAAATGCAAGTGAACATATTTCAAATACAGATGACAAGTTATTACTGTTTATGAGGTAGGATGGCACGAGTTGTATCTCCAAAGACTTTGTTTTACATTGAGGCATTTTACATTAGGTGTTTTAATAGTATAAATATCCAAATAAAGTCAAATTTACAATTACATTAAAATAGTATAAATCATGGAGATATATTGCATTACATTTACTTCATTTTCCATCATTTCATACACCTGTAAAAACACATGAGTTTATATTTCCCGAGTTTAATATCAAAAATCATGTAACATAAAGTATTACTAAAACATCAAAAATCACGTCGAATGAGTATATACATGTCTAAAATCTCTAAAAGTATGTCTAAAATATTAAAAATTATGTCTAAAATATCTCTAAAAGTATGTCTAAAATGTCAAAAAGTATGTCTAAAATCTCTAAAAGTATGTCTAAAATATTAAAAATTATGTCTAATGAGTATATACATGTCTAAAATGTATAAAATCTATAAAATATCACTAATTTCTCCTCCGTGCACTAGGGCGAGTGCCAAACCCCTCATTACACTCTGTTGTACCCTACATGTTAAAAAAAGGACTATACATGTCATGAACTATATATAACATCTACCATATATTGAAATATATAAGAAAAATTCTACAACAATTTCTTGATTAATTCAATACATCATGTAACAGATATGTACAATTGATTACCTTGGTATCTGTCCCTGGGTGAATGTTGGGAGTATATACACTATGTGTAGATCTATGTCCCGTAGATCCCTGTGAAACAAAATAAATAAAATGTAAGAAGATGATAAATAAGTTTTTTGAATAAAGTTCATTAATTTCTAACATTTCAATTTAGATTAAATATTAATTCTATTAAAACACAGGCTTTTATACCTCTGTGGAACACGTCTCCAAATATATGGGATTACCACCCACGACCTCAACACCAGAAAATATGTCACCAAGTGAGCCAAGCTAACTCAGGCCCAGAACATCAAGATCTATGTTGTGCTCTGTCAAGAGTTGTGTGTATGTCACATGGGTAGATGGTGTGGGCTGTGAAGCTCCACACACTGGAATAGAAGCCTAAACACAAAAGTACATGTTTAATTTTAATATTAATAAATTGTAAAGTAATGATGAAATAAAATAAATTTTAATTAAATATTGGGTGTTTAATTTTCACACTGGAATAGAAATGTGTTGAACATTAGGTGTGACGATCCGAGCAACAATAAGTCTATCTGTAGCAGTGGCAGTAATACCCTGACTAGAAGATACACTCCCACTCTACTCTATAAAATCTAAAACCCTCGATAGTGGAATGCTACAATGCTATGAAATAACCTCATATGCACGCAACAAGTCAGCAGCCATGATGCATACTAGCCGATGTGCCTGAGTGGGATTTGTAACTAGCTCAAAGTCATATGGGGAAATCAAAGATGCATGAGTGTATACCTTGTTGCGTGCATCACTATTGCTACTAGAGCACCTTCATTGCTAGTATCGCATCTCTGAAGGTACTGACCCATATGGTCATAAGATATCAATTGGGTCTTGCTAACAATTCCAGCAAGACCCTCGATAATAGCCTCATGTGCAGTCATAGCAACAGGTGCTACAACATCCTGAAAGCCTGATAAGAATGGTTGTGGCCTTGGTACAAGCTGTCGTGTGTCAACAACTGCAGGAGCTCCCTCCTTTCTATATGCCTCCCTGTGGCTAATTCAGCCATGCCCCTGCCCCAAATAACTAGGGATGTCTAAATAGTTCACCTTTAGGTTTAAGCGAACCTCAACATGTAGCATCATTATGAAGTATAACGGTAATTGGTCATTATTAAGAAATTGGTCTTGAGAGGCAACAAATCTAGGATAAATCAAAGGGGCACAAAGGGGACATGAACATTTGTTTACATAATATGCCCTTATTTTCCATTTGTCTGCATAAAAACTCCAACAAGACCTCTTAACGACTTCCTTATTGGAAATTCGTAATGTAATCTCATTATATCCCACATCTCCCGATACACTTGATTTTAATGAATCCGTAAAACTTTTTATTGACTTAGAATCAAAATGGTTATATGTTTTCAAACTTGTCTCTATTCTATGAAGATCAAGCAATATTTTTTCACAATGGGCTTTATACTACCCAATTATAGTTGGATTCAAGAGAATAGATTGTAATTTTGCAATCTCTAAATCAGTTCTTTCAAAAAAATTAGGAACAGAAGAAGCCATGACTGTAAAAAAATGAAAGTAAAATTCAATTAATAGTACTTTTAAAGAAAAAATTCTCCTAAGATATTCTCCAATTTTAATGAAAATAGAAATATGATTTTAAAGCTTCAATGCAAATAATTTAGAAAATAAGAAATTACATATATCTTATATAAGTCAGTTGGAATTGACCCTAAATCTTAAAACATAATTTAGGGTACAAGCATAATTGGCAAGCATAATTGACCCTAAATTTCCAAACCTCTACGTCAGAATTATAAATGGATCATGTAACACTTTGCGATCATTCATCTCCTCAATATAATTTACAATGGAATCCACCATATCCATATAAAATTCTAATATGGGATCCACCTTATTTACAAAAAATTATAGGTTGGGAACTAAAATTTCGTACAATCAACCACATTGTAACATTACTCAACCTTAAGGATGATACAAGGGATACCATAATTATAATTAGGGCTAGAACACTCCATATATTTCAAGTGTAATGTGTAACACGAGGATACCAAGGTTGTTACTAGTAAATAATAATAGAGCCTCGACCCAAAATGTGGTGGTTCTATACCTTTATTTAAAGACAAATCACATTTTACAATTTTTCCCATCTAATCAAATGCAAGAAACATATTGCACATATCGTAGAGTTCCTACACAACTTCACACATAAGACTATCCCACATTGGAGATAATGTGTAAGGCTAAGTAAGTACGTAATGTCACAATGGTCAATATGGTACCTAGTGTAGATATAAATTTGTAATCCATCACCATATCAAAAATTCCAAGGAATAAGCATTAGGAACCACGTAGATATAATTGAGTAACCTTTATGTAATACTTGGAAGATTCCTCGTAATACACAATCATATAAACCATTCTTAGAAAACTATTTAAAATATGGAATAGATTCTCTACCAAGCCAGAAAAATGATAGTTTTATAAGTTTACACATACATACAAGCATTACACCCATCCCAATGAGGATATCCATATTCCATTAGAGATTCCTTCATCAATTAGTGGGGATTATGATGTGGATTTGAATAATTGGATGCACATATATCACGAAATCAAACTAATGAGAATGTTACAAATGGAAGAAAGATAAAAATTACAATATTTTGGTGCACCTAATTAGGATACTTTCCTAATAAATTTTGGTGCATGATGTGGTTTTTATGAAAAATTGTTTGTTCTCAGCCTAGATCTAGGGAAAACAATAAGAAATTTTCTAGTTGGTGGAATTTGATAAAACTTGATGGGAACAAACTATGACTTGAGAAAGTGGAACTCTCAAACTAAAAGGTACATGTAATTTGGTGTACCATGGATTGGATGAACCCATAACTGAAATGAAGATACAAATATGAATAGTATTGAATTTTTGAGGCAAGCATCTCTATAGGTTTAGTCCATGTGGACTTGAGATATAATCTATACATATCAGTATGAATTCCATTATTTATCTCTCTTAATGAGGAGCATCCACGTGAAATTTATGCTTAGGGGGTAGCCTTTAAATATCAAGACCAATAAGGCAAAGCAACGAGGATGTTCTCACGTACCAACACAAATCAACCCATGTATGTTGTGACTACTCCATAGATGTTTTGAAAGTGGGTTATTGATACCTAAGGAAAACACTCTAGGAGTTACCCAAATGCCTTAGTCTTTAAATCATAATTGTTGCGTGAAATATTAATGAAGCAATGGGTGGTGTTGTGCCAAATTCTGTAACGATGATGGCATGAGGGATTGATCTATTGGCATGAATATGTTTGGAAAACATTATGATCATCACTCTCTATTTTTTTCGGTCTCAACTTGAAGGTATAATCCCTAAGTCTTAAAGCCATACAAGAGGGAAAGTGTGAACAATAATCAAAAGAATCAGGTCTTCATCTGAATGTCTTGAAAACATCATTTTTTAAAGTATGGTGAGAGTTGCAAATCCCTTTTTCAATCTTGAATCTATACATGGAATCGAGCTAACACATGTTCTAGATAAGAGAACCCCAAAATATACAAATGAAGAGACTAACTCAACCCTATCCCCTTTGTAAATAAGAATCACCTCATTTTATTGATAGAGATGTCGAAAGTCGTGACACTTTTTACCTAAAGAAATTTGAAACCCATGAGTATCACAAAAGGAGGTTATATAATATCAAGTTGTTTATAAAGACATCTTATAGAATGAGGCACCAAAATTATGTCATCTACAAATTGAAGAATTGTGTTAGAGGCTCCAAAGAATAAGAAACCAATTTTTGTATCTAATGTATTTATTTCTACTAGCTCATTAATGTAAGGGCCAAAAAGTGTCAAAGAGAGTGGGCATCCTTGTTTAATATATATGACATCCTTTATATCACCATTTCTCATTTGTACCTTATCAACAATGGTCTCATAAGGTATCATCACAAGTGAAACTATCAATGGTGGAATATCCCAAGCCTTAAGCCTTTTAATTAACAAGCTATGAGGAACTGTATTAAATACCTTGTAGAAGTCTACCAAAAAACAATATAATTCACAATTATTTTTGTAGCTTCCTCAATGATAGCAGCCAAAGTGAAGATACAATCACTAGTATGGTGGTCCCTTCTGAAACCTTCTTGCCCTTGGGTTCTCAACCTCTTAGTCTATGTCCATGTGGCGATATTAATGTCCAGACTTGTGGCAAAGATCTTAGCCAAGGTGTGTCTAACAATGATATTGCACAGTACAATTAGTATCATTCGTGTCTTTACTCTTGTAGATGGGATGTATGATATAGGAGGTCCAAGAAGGTGGAAAGCCAAAAATCATTGTGTAGTTAAACATGTATGCACTATGTTTAAAAATTAGAGCTTGGAGGTTCTCCATATCATGAGCTTTATTGGATTACAACTTAGAGATGGCATGAAGGATTAAGTGATTAGTATTGAAATGACAAAGTTTTAGATTGAATTGAGTGTTTGGTTGGTTTGGAGCATTATATAGGCTAGAAGCATGCTAAAAAAAAGTAAGGAGATTTGATATTGCACATACTAACTTCTTAGGAAGGAATACTCAAAAAGGAAGAGAGATATTTTGGGCTTTTCATTTATCAATAAAATGAAATGATATGAATTTCAAAATGATGAGGCATAAGTGTAAAACACTCTTCACCTTATTAAAAAAATTTAGTAAGAAATTTAAAGAATTCCTCTCCTAACTAACAAGTGAGAGAAACAAGGCTTCTTCCCTTATTAACAAATCTCTCCTTCCACTAACAAACGTAACGTTCATAAACTTCATAACATTTCTCTCCCACTAACAAACATAATGTTCATAACTTTCTTCCCCATTAAAAAATGTGAAATTCAAAATATCCCTCTTTTTTACCATTAATAATCATCTTAATAACTCAAACAACACCATTATTCTACAAAAGGTATATTTTAAATTTAATATATCATTAGAGTAGAAATTACAGTCTTCAGAGCACCATTATTCTACAGAAGGTATATTTTAAATTAAATATATCATTAGAGTAGAGAATATAGTCTTAAGAGCACCTTTATTCTACAAAAGGTATATTTTAAATTTAATAAAACATTACAGTTCAACAATTACAATCTTCAGAGAAAGTATATTTAAAATTTAATATATCATTACACAAAAAATTACAATCTTCAGAGCACCATTATTCTAAGAAGGTATATTTTAAATTTAATATATCATTACACTAAAAATTATAGTCTTAAGAGCACCATTAGTCTAAGAAGGTATATTTTAAATTTAATATATCATTACACCAGAAATTACAATTTTTGCAGCAAGATTATTCTTCTACTGTTGGAAATTGAATACCAAAATTTTTAAAGCCTGGTCATGATACAAGAGATTTTAAATTGGGTTTTTCAAAAAAATGAGCTAGTGTTTTCACAGTTTTAAATTTAATATATCATTACACCAGAAATTACAGTTTTCATAGCACCATTATTCTTCTACTATTGGAAATTGAACACCAAAATTTGTGGAGCCTGGTCATGATACAAGAGATTTTAAATGTAGTTTTACAAAAAAATGAGCTAGGGTTTTACAAAAAATGGTATCGAAATGGCTAAAGTTTTGCTAAAAAATGGTTTTCAATTTTTTTCACCCAAATACATCACCAATACAACACCTTGGTATCGAAATGGCTATGGGTTCCATACCAGGTCCCTCATCGCTGGTGGGCTCATCATTGGTGGGCTCATCGTTGGTGGGCTTGTCTGGTGGGATCGTTTGATGGGAATCCTTGGTGGGCTCACTGGTGGGCTCTGGTCTGGTCTGGTCTATGCGGGCATCACTGGTGGGCTCACTGGTGGGCTCTTGTCTGGTCTGGTCTACGCGGGCATCACTGGTGGGCTCACTGGTGGGCTTTGTTCTGAGTAATATTTGTGCAAAGGAGGTGGGTGAAGGAAAATTAATTCCTCCGCAGCGCCTCCAATATATAAATAGGGGTGTTCGTGTGAATCCTGTTTACGTAAATGGGGTTCGCGTGAACCCCATTAAATGTCACACGTGGCAAGATAATGGCCTATGTATCACTTCACCCAAACCCTATTCGCACGAATGGGGGATTCATGTGAATCCTCCTTGCATACTGCCCCATGACCTTCCCCACTCACATTTTTTGGATAAAAAGTGGTACACAACACCATGCATTGACCCTTATGTATTGTGTTTGATGCAAATCTCCTACCTTGAATTCATGGCACTATGTGTATGTAAGTGATGCAATGGATGCAACTCTAGATGAGGTGATAGTAGTGATAAGATGAAATGACCTAGGACCTTTATTATGGCCTTATAGCTTTGTATTTATAGGGTTGTCAAGCTTAATTTCATAATTAATCCTGACAAGGCCGATTGAGAAGAAGAAAAGGATGACCAAGAGCTATAAATGAACTAAAAAGGAGAGAAAGGGGGTTTGCATAGATGAGGGTACCCTAGGGCACTCCAATATAGGCAAGGGGACCTTGATTTAGGGCTAAAATGCTAGGGCAATTGCAAAATGGGCAAATAAGTACTAGAAAATACAAGGGAACTACAAAATAAAATATAAAATAAAGAGGCCAAAGGGTGGAATTAATTAGTACTTTTTACAGTTGACAAAATTCTAAATAGTAGTATAGGACTGAGTTAAATATTGTCTATTGTGTAATATTTGTATCCACGGGTAGAGAAAAAATTTAATTCCAGGAGGAATAAATATTTTACTAACATCAAACACCGTAGCACACCAACACCATCATTCCATTGGCCAATTCTATTAACACCTAAACAAATTGAAGAAAAGAGAGGAAAAGGGTTATGTTTTAACAATGACAAAAAATATGGTTGAGGACAAAAATGTGCTTAAAATAAGTAATTTATTGATGGGTCTAATGAAGAAGAAGAGAAGGAAGAATATAAAGAGGTAGAGATCATTGTTAATCCAAATGAGGAGTTAGGAGATCCCCAACCAATGATCTCATGTCACAAAATTTTAGGTATTAATTCCTCACAAATCCTCAACGTGGTTGGATTCTTAATAAAATAGAGGGTTACAATGTTAATTGACTCAGGAAGTACTCATGACTTCATCAATCATAAATTCATGGTACCTTGAATTGCTTTATCTATCTAACTCCTAAATTTCAAGAAAATATGATTGATGGGGGTATTCTTAGTTTCTCAAAAAAATTCCATAACATTAAACTCACCATGCAATATTACTTGCTACATAGCCCAATGTATACCATTTCAATGGGAGGAACAGAAATTATGTTAGGATTTTTCTGGAATACCACCTTGGGAACCATTGATAGGAATTTATAAAATTTGTTTATCTGTTTTATGTCAAAAGGGAGGAATTTCAAACTAAGAGAATTCAATTCAAACATCCCACAATTGATGAGCTCTCACCAAATTAAAACAAATGATTAAAAAAAGTGTAGAGGGGTTCGTCACATAACAATTGTCATAGGAATCACATCACTCAAATGAAGTTATACCATCACATATGTAAGTACTCATAGATGAGAACTAAATTGTATTTGGATATATTCCAAAGTTTTTCCTCGAAAATAATACCATGATCATTCCATCCAGCTAGTACAAGGGATCCAACCACATGCCATTAGATCGTATAGGTACCCATATGTGCAAAAGAGTGAGATTAAGAAGATAATACAATAGATGTTAGAAGATAGAATTATCCATCATATTCAGAGTGTTTATTCTTCTCAAGTAGTGTTGGTGCATAAAAAATATGACAATTGGTGCGCGTGTCATAATTATAGGGTACTCAATAAGTACATACTCACAAAGAAGTTTCATATTCTTATAATTGATGATGTCCTAGATGAGTTTCATGGTGTCGTTTACGTTACAAAACTTGATCTCCATTTCGAATACCATCAGATCATAATTAGGGATGAGTATATTAATAAAATTATTTTCCACACACATGAAAAACATTATGAATTCCTAGTAATGCCTTTGCACCTCATAAATGCACCCTCTCCATTTATAATTTTATGATTTATATCTTTAATCTGGTCCTGTGGAAGTTATTTTAACTATTCTTTTATGATATACTAATATATTGCAAAACATGGGTGTAGTACCCACATTTCTTGCCTCAGTTATCGCTTGACTTCTTTACTCATAGTTATGATATGACAAGGATTATGACACATTTTTGATATTATGTTATGTTATTTGATCTTCATGTACATGTATGGTGATTTGAGTGTCTAACACCAATTTAGATTTGATTAATATGGTGGCACATTTCAGTAGATGTTGTGGATACTAACATATTTCTATGTTATTTGGGCCTAATGGATATATGATGAATTCATAGTTTAGTCGCACATATTGATGATATAGACTATTAGATTATTTATGAGAGCACATGATAGCATAGTTATAGTTATATATATATATATATATATATCATTTATATGTATTGTAATGGCTAACACATGGTGAATTTATGTGAAATTTTGCATGTTCTAATTTATGATTCCATGTTGATGATGTGTTAACATAGATTTCATGTTTCAACTCGATTTTTTACTGAGTACTTGATTTACACTAGTATTGGGAAGATGCGTTTAATGTTGGGATTGATTTTGTAGTGTTACAGGGTACAAGAGAACATGGGTTTCGGGTAGGCTACATAAATGTGCACAAGTGGCCTATGGGGATAATTCCTAATCATGTTAGCTATAAGAGGCGTTATTGGTTGCTTATATTGCTTTGGCACAATGAGTGACCCTTATTTGTAATGTTAAATTTTATGTAAAATTAATTGTGGTTAGATTTTTTTATTATTGTTTAGAACTAGGTTGAGGGACTTAATGGTCCCCACTTGTATTAGGAATGTAATTATGTTTTCTTTTACTTAAATAATGAAGAGTTCGGCCACATAAGCACACTTTAGTGGGCCCCACATCCTCAAAATTTGTGCCTGAATGTGTCAAACCCGAAATTGGGTTATTTTTGGCATTTTAAGTGACCCCTTTTAGTTTTGGGGGTTCACTTAACATATAAAAATCCCTTGGACCCTACCTATTAGGTAGGTGGCCTAATTACAAGGTAAGGATGAAGTTTCCCTCCCATTTAGCCTCTCTTTTATTACCATCCATGTAAGATTGGTTGAAGTGTGTGTGTTGTGAAAAGTTACATAAGCTTGTCTCACTTTCTTTTTGGTTAATTTGGCAAAGGGGTGTTTAAATGTGGATTTATATTTTCTTTCTTTTGTTTTTTGTAATCTTGACTTTGAGGGAAGAGAGGGGTGACACATGTAGCCCCATTATTTCTGAGGGAAATTACTTTGTTACCTTAAAATACTTCCGCATGTGGGAGAAAAGGGTATTTTTTCTTTTGTTTGGCACTTTGATTCTTTTGAAGTTAGAGATTTTCTTGGATAAGTATTTGGAAAAAATTTAAAGATTGTAGGGATTTTGGAGGTAGACTCTTTGATACTATTTTGGTTATTTGGCATGTTAGATTATATATTTTCTCATGGTTGAAATTTTTTTCTTATTGCATGTGTTGTATGTTGTTTTGGGTGTGTTATTTGTATTTTCTCCATCCATCATATGGATTGATGGATTTGGGAGTGCTATTGGGGAAGAGGGAGGGATTTTCCCTTTTAAAACCTCATGGCCTGATGGGCAAGCCATGTTGGTTTCTCTTTTATCCCCTCAGATGGTTTGAAATTCCTTATCCATCCTTGGAGAGGAAACCCAATGGGTTTGAAAATCCTCCCAAGGATGAATTCAGGTGAATGAGAGGAGTAATAAGGAGGGATGATTATTTTGAAGGGATAAGGAGGTTTGTGAGGATTTGGAAACTCGGCATACAATGGTTGGACTACACTCTATGACATTATTGGATTTCCCATCCACTCTTCCCCCTTGTTGAGGATGAATATGGTTTTATCCTCTTTTTAATTGGTTGGTATTTGTTGTTCGTTTTGTGTTGTATGGGTTAGTCTTGTATGTCATATGCTTGTGTATACCTCTCCCTTATGCTTCTGCACATTTGTGGAATCTATCTCTCTCTCGCATGGTCTTAGGGGAGGCTAGCATGTCTTCTAACCTTTCTAAACACATGTGATGATTCCTATAGGTTGGGTGGTAAAATAAGCCTTTCTTTTTGTGTTGGAATCGATATGGAGCACAAAAGTTGGAGCTCAAGTTTGGAAGATGGTTGAAATTTCCTTGATATCTTGGCACCTTATTGACCCCCAAATTTATGGGAATGTTTTACTTATTATAATCATGTGAATATGGCTATGTTGGAAGCTATATTTATTTTTTAGGTTTCCATATTAAGGATTGGGATTGCTTTATAAACTAGTGTTCTATTACTTTGTGTATCCTCCTTCAATCTTGGAGTGAAGCCTTGTAAAAATTTTCTCTGTGCATCTTAAGCATCTTGAAAATATGTTTTATATGTGGCTTCTTATTTTGAAAGATGATTTTGTGTGTTGAAAATTTGGTTTTTAAAATGAAATAAATTTACACTCTTGTTGTAGGAGCTTGGATTGTATGGTTCTTTTAATATTTCCTATATTGAAAAACTTTCATATGCTTCTCACAAGTGTAATGTTAAAAATTAGATAATGATGAAAGTAAGTATAGCTCATCATTAATGTAAACATGTTTCTCTACATTATGAAAGAGTAGATCAAGGTTGAGATTCTTGAATACAATAGTTTGGTTATTTTTATAACGTCTTAAAATTGATTTCAAATATGGGTGATATATGGAAGGGAGATTTTATTAAGAATTCATTTTAAAATGCACATAGCCAATATTGTTATGTGAAAAAAATCAATTTCAGTTGTTACTTCAAAATTTAAAATATATCTCTTTAAAAGTGCTTGATTTGTAAAAAGGAAATTTGGTATATATATATATATAGTATAAATGATATAATAAATTGGGGATCATAATATTGAAATGGAATGTGTGTATTAATAAAAAAAAGGAATTTAAAAGAATATGGTTGATGAGGCCAGAATATGCCCATTAAATTTATAATAAATGATCTCATCTTAATCTCCTCTTTATTAAGTTTGATTGCGTTTTGTAAATTTTATTTGATCTGATATGATTTAATATGTGATTTTCCATATTTTGATTGATTGTGATTCTAACATTTAAAATCTCTAAAATTCCTGACGAAGTGTGTTTGAAATTTAGTTTTGTAATAAAGCAGGTCTAATCAGTCAAAGAAATGAAGTTTGTAGCATTCAACATGTTTTCGGTAGCATCTGTTCCAATACAGCTTAGTTCCGGAACTTCCAAGATAATTCTAGAAATCCATTACATAGTCATCATCTAGTTCTAGAACTTTCAGACTTAGTTCCGAAACTCCAGTATTTAGTTCTGGAATTTTCAGAATTAGTTCCGGAACTCCTGGGTATAGCTTCGGAACTCTCACAATTTTGATCCTTAACTATTTCCTGTGGTTCTAGAAATTCTCTAAAGTTCTGGAACCGATGGAATTTTATCTATTCTAACCACATCAAATGATTTTATATCAACGACCCTTTCAATCAGGAAAGGATGAGAATATTTTTTATCACAGATCCAGGGATAGTTATCTTACAGCTATCCGATCAGCCACAATCTGAGTCAACATCTATTCTGGCCATGATTCAATTTCATCAAAATCATAGAGACAACTATGATTATAAATGTAGATATAAGAAAACTTGTAGTAGATAAATATAGAGATAGAACAGAGAATATAAATATAGATAGAGAATAAGTACACAGATCCGGTATGTTTTATAAATAAATAACTATTCCTATTTGAGAGAATTCTAAGTTGTTAAATCCTGATTCAAGGAGGAGCAAGGGATCACTCCCGCAAGGAATAGGATATTCATCTATTTGGTATTTATATTTCCTAAGAAAATAAGTTTAGATCTATTAATTCTGTATCACTTTTAATTCTTCTAGTTAGACTATGTTGTATACTTATTCCTGCAGGTGTCTAGATAGATTCTTATTCTTCTTGCAACCAATTTTTAAGCACTCAAAGAAAGTGTGTTTACTTCCAAAAGAAAGTTTGTTTATTTCCCAAAAGCAAGTGTGTTTACTTCCAAAAGCAAGTGTGTTTATTTTCCAAAAGTAAGTGTGTTTATTTCCATTCTGCAAAGTGTGTTTCCTTACAACAAAGCTTTCAGTGTGTTTCCTTTCATCAAAGTTTTTAGAGTATGATTTAAATAAGGTTTTTACCAAGATGTCCTTGTGACATTAAAAATATCCCCTAGAAAATACAAAAATAACTACAGTTAACTACTCGATCAATAGTATTACTCTTTTTTCATATAACTTTAGACACACCCCTAGTTTGAATATGACATCAACAAGAAGTTGATTAAATGAAAGGAATAACGACACCCATCATTTTTGGTTCCGTTTACGGGGACACACTAGTTGGAATTTTCTAATTAGGTGTTAGCAAGGGAAACAATCATACATCTAGTAGTTGAAGGATTCTCCCTACTATATCATAAAATATATGAGTAGACCAAGAGACTCAAAGGGTAGATTCCTCCCAGAAACATCTTCACAAGAATTCATAACATCCTCTAGTCCAAATAAGGAAATTGATGAAGAATTGGAGGCACCATAATCCCTTATTATAAAAGAAACATAATTGCCACCTTTGGAATTCTTACATCAGTCACCGGAAGGAATTATAACTCTTAGGAGAAATATTATTTCTCAAGATCCATTTAGGGTGAGTTTTGATTCTCAATTGAGTAGTCAACCTTCTACTCCTAATTTTTCACCTTCCCCAACGCATACCACATACCACATACCACATTGATTGGGAGGAAAATTCAGAAAATATTTTTAAAATGGCACAGGCACCTGAAAGAGAACTTGATAGGACCTTTATTGATCCAATCCTATTGGGTGATGATGATACACCAATAAAAAATAATCTCACCTGAACATTTACCCACATTTATAGGGATGTCATTTGAAGACCCTAACCAATTTTTGTTTGAATTCAAGCTACTATGTCAAACCTATGATTACAAAATGGATAGTTAAAAACTCAAGTTGTTTCCATCCACTCTAAAGGATGCGAAAATGAGGTGGTTCATGGGATTAGCATCTAACTCTATTACCATTTGGGTAGAAATGGAAACTTCCTTCCTAGACAAATACCAGGATTATTGTAGAGGGAGAAATAGAAAGAAACAATTCTTCAAAATCAAGCAGGAGAAGGATAAAAATATAGAAGACTATTTAGATAGATTCCTCTTTGTGAGCAAAAGGTGTTGATTTGTACTTAAAGAGGAGTTAAGTAAAACCATTTTTCTTAAGGGTTTGCATGACGAATCTAAGGAATCCCTCAAGTTTATAGGAGGTATAGACATTTATCAATTAAGGATGAATGAAATTAAAGAAATTTGTAGAAGCTATTCAAGAACAAGGGTGGACCTAGAAAAGGAAAATTCGTGAAAATTCTTAATCTAGATATGAACAAAGTAATGAATGAGTTAGAAAACTTTAAAATAGACATTTTAGTTCAATTAATCTCTAATATTGATGGATTACAAGCTAAAGAAAATGCCAAAACTGAATCATTGGCTATGTATTGTCCTCGATGTAGGAAGAAGAATGGAATAAGAGAGTGTCCTTTGGATAAAAAAGAAATGTGTCTTATCTGTGAATCTAAAGAACATGATACTTATTTTTTTCTCTACTCCTAGTCATAAAGAATCAGCTTAAACAAACCAGCACGTCATCCACAATAGAAGAATTGAATTTTGTTCAAAGACAACCTCACTAAGGGAAGTTTATGGCAAGATCAGTTCCTAATCCTTGGACGATGCCATGGGCTACTCAGATAGTACCACAAAATTGTGGACAACCACCTTGGGTACATCAACCAACATAGAACCCTTAGGATTGTGCAAGTCAAGCTTGGTATGCTTAGGGACATCAACAACCATAGGTTGGTCAAGGAAATTGTTATGCTTGGTCACAACCTAGATGGAACCCTAATAATTATGCTCAAGGAAAAACATATCTAAATCAGAATCAACAGGTCATCATGGGATCCCTTCCACAGAAATCATAAACTGAGAATATATTCCAAACCCAAATACCAGCACAGCCAATAGAAAACCTGAGAAACAAACAAACAACTCCTGTTTATGGAACAAAACCTAAAAATTCAGTTGATCTAAATGTCATGGATTGTAAGGATATTCAAAATAGATCTGAAAAAATAATTAGCAGTCCACCTGTTATAATAACTGAAATGAAAGAAGAAAATGAAATCCTTAGTACTGTTGTTTCAAAAGTTGATATTAAAAGAAAATAAAAGGAGCCACATAACGACACTACTGAGACTCCATTTCTAAAGAGATTTAAAGAAACTATAGAAACCAAGGAGTCTGAATTGGTACAAGAACTAAGGAAAATGAATATTGAAATACCACTATTACAAGCAATTAAGGACATTCTAGAATTGAATAAATTATTTAAAATGTAAAGTTTGAAAACCTGGAAGGAAGAAACAGTACCCCAAGACTATCAAAGTAGATGGGAAACTTGTTGATTTACTAGCAGGAAAACTCTTACTTCCCAAATATGGAGATCATGGAAGTTCTGTTATTTTTGTCTCTATAGGAAATAAGGATATACATAATGTTTTGGTAGATTTGGGTGCGGCTATAAATTTAATGACAATGGACACTTTAAAACATTACCATTAATAGGTATACAACCTACTAAAACCATATTACAGATGGCAGACCAATTTGTAGAAAAATGAGAAGGGACTATTGAATACGTGGTAGTTATGGTGGAGTCATGCGAATATATTGTTGAATTCCTTATATTGCAGCCAAAAGGTAAAACATTGGGTAATCCCATTATTTTGGGTAGACCATAGTTAGCTACAGTTGCTGCCTTAATTGATTGCGGGTCAGGTGATATGACTATCTCGAATGGTAAGAACTCTAAGAAAATTTCCTTATATCCTTCTGCACAACCTTTTATTGACAATCAAGAGCAATTATGGGTTGATTCTCCTAACACTAATAAGCAAAATTTGTCTTCTTTGGCTATGATCACATTATAGAATCATGTAAGAGAAGTAGAAGAGATGATTAATCCACCATTGAATGAGCACCAATTGTCCTCGAAGAAATTAGAAATAGTTCTAGAACCTGCAACTATAGTTCCATTACCTGCGACCATAGTTCTAAAACCTGCGAACTTAGTTTTTGAACCACCACATTTAGTTCTAGAACTACCACATGAAGTTCTAGAACCACCATATTTAGTTCCGAAATCACGACAGCAACGATTCTCTATGATTGGAAATAATTTTTCTCTAGAGGAATGATATTTCTCATGGGGAGAGGAAGAATCAATAGCTTCAGTTTCAAATACATCAGGAAGTGGTGAAGAATTTCTGGAAAGTAGTAGTAATGAAGAGTTTGACCTACAAAGAGATAAGTATCATAATTCTCATTACTTTCCATTTTCCAATATTCTTTCTTAAGGAACTTTTGGAGATGTTGCTACATATCATATGTTGTTACCACATGCATGTCCAATAAATACTTTAATGGAACCCTTTCAACAAACCAAGCATGTTGAGATTCAACCAGGTAAAATTTTGTATATTAACAGCTGGTTGAAGGATGATGAAGAAGCTAAATTGTTTGATGTTCTAAAAAATCATACTAAAGTTTTTTCTTTGGATTACAAATACATGAAGGGAATTCACCCAATTATCTAAACTCATCATATCTATACTGAAAACATTAAACCAATTAGGCAGCCTCAAAGAAGGATTAACCTAGCCTTAAGGGATATAGTCAAACAAGAAATTGAAAAACTATTACAAGTAGGTTTCATCTACCCTATCTCAGATAGTCAGTGGGTATCTCCTCTTGTAATTGTTCCTAAAAAGAATGGAAAATTGAGAATATCTGTTGACTATAGGGAACTGAACAAAGCCACAGTAAGAGATAATTTTCCCTTACCAAATTTCATAGATCAATTCCTAGACAAATATTTAGGTAAACATTAATTTTCCTTCTTGGATGGATTTAGTGGATACAATCAAATCAGATTTGCTACTGAAGATCAGGATAAAACTACATTTACATGTCCATGGGGTACCTTTGCCTATAAGGTGTTACCATTTGTCTTATGCAATGCTCATACAACTTTTCAGAGAGTTGTACTAGCAATATTTGCTGATCTAATAAATGATTGTGTTGAGGTATATATGGATGACTTCACTGTACACTGAAATACATTTGATGATGCTTTGAGAAATCTAGACAGAGTGTTAACAAGATGTCAGCAACACAATCTGTCTCTTAGTCATGAAAAGTGTTTAATGATGGTTGATGAGGGGATTTTATTAGGACACCATATTTCAAAAAGAGGAATTCAAGTTGATCAAAACAAAATTAGGATGATTTCAAATTTACCTATTCCTTAGACCTCCATAGATATCAAGTCATTTTCAGGATATTCTGGTTACTATATGTGCTTTATAAAATATTTCAGTAAAATTGTTGCCCCCATGTGGAATTTGCTAACCAAGGACTGTGAATTTATTTCGAATGAAAAGTGTCATCATGATTTTGAAGAAATTAAAGAAAAATTAGTCACTGCCCCAATATTAAGAGGAGCTAATTGGGAAAATTCATTTCATATCCAAACAGATGCCTCAAATAACTCCATTGGTTTAGTTTTGGGATAGAAAGATTAAGAAGGGAAAATGTATGCTATTTATTATCTTGATAAAAATCTTACTCCCACTGAAAAGAATTACACCACCACTAAAAAATAATTTCTTGTTGTGATTTATGCAATCAATAAATTCAGACATTACATTACATGGTACAAAATATTTATACACAGATCATTCAACAATTAAATATTTAATGAACAAACCAGTGGTTGGAGGAAGAATAATTAGATGCTTATTACTTTTACAAGAATTTGATATTACCATTTTGGACAATCCAGGTAAATCTAATGTGGTAGCTGATTTTTTGTCAAGACTAACAACTACAGGGGATCAAGTACAAGTCAAGGATAACTTTCCAGATGAATAACTATTTTCTATTTCAGCAGTTACGACATGGTTTGCTGATATGGAAAATTATCTTGCAATAGGGAATTTTCCTCCTTATTTCACTAAGAAACAAACAAAGAAGTTAATCAAAACCAATGCACAATTCAAATGGTTAAATGGAATGCTATTTAAATGTGGCCCTGATTTGGTTTTACGTGTGTGTGTAAGAGAAGATGAAATCTTTGACATCCTCAGAGCATGTCATGATGAACCAAGTGGAGGACACTATTTAGTCAAAATAATAGCTCATAAGATACTTGGCACTGGTTATTATTGGCCATCTCTATGGAAGGATGTGAAGAGATATATCAAGCGGTGTGATCCTTGTCAAAGGATGGGACAACCAACTTTCACCAATGAAATGCCTCTTCAACCTCAAGTAGTGATTGAACCATTTGAGAGATGGGGATTCAATTTTGTTGGTCCCTTTAATCCTACTTCACATGGAAAGGAATATATTATTTTGTGTACTGAATACATGAAAAAGTGGGAAGAAGTGTAGGCATTGACAAATGCCACTACAGAAGCAGTTGCTGATTTCCTTTGGAACAAAATTATGGTAAATTTTAGAGCACCAAGGAGCATAGTTTCATATCAGGGACCACAATTTATGTCTAATATGATCCAAGATTTAACAATGTATTACCAAATCAATCATAGGAAGTCATTTCCTTATCACCCACAATTAAATGGAAAAACTGAATTAATAAACAAAGAATTGGAAAACATCCTTACCAAAGCAGTTGAAGCTGGGAGAAAAGATTGGGTAAAGAGACTACTTGAAGTTGTCTAGGATTATAATACAACTTGGAAAACTACAATAGGGTTTTCACCATATGACTTATTCTATGGGAAAAATCTCTTGTTCCCCATTGAGTTTGAACTACAGACATTGAGGATAACAGTTTAGGTGGATATTGAGTTGGATGCAGCTCAAAAGTGTTATCCCGTAAAATTGACAAGGGCAATTTTACCGATAACCATACCGAAAATTTTGTTTTGATCCTTCGTTAGGGATCCCTTGCGTTCGGAACGTTGCAAAATCCCTTTCCGGGAAAATCTGGTTTCGGAACTTAGTCTTTTTGGTCTTTTTTGGCTAGGCGCATGGAATTACCATGTAACACCAAATTTTGGTGCGCCCCCTTTAAAGCCTTTGGCCCATGCTTTTTAGTGTCAACACACCTTTTGGTGCGCCTTGTATGTTGAGTCTTCGTTGCGTGCACCAAGGCGCATGCGCCTTCATGTTCGCACAACTTTTGTTGTGCCACTTTTAGGTGCGCCAAAGGGCGCACATAATCTAATGATAACACAACGTTCGGTGCGCCAAAGGCGCGCTTAATTTCAGCTTAATTTCATGTTGACAGACGTTTCCATGTGTCAAAGGGCGCATGCTTTTCCATGTTGACAGCAAATTTCATGTGCCCTTTACAAAGTGGGTGGCGCATTTATGACTAGCTCACCTATATATATAAAATTTGCGTGCCCAAATGTCATTATCATCAGACGCATATCATGTGATTTTTATTCTCTGAGCCTGTCAGCCTATGCCTCGTCGTTTTCAATGCATTGTGCACCCGTTTGCAAGATTTTCTCAATTTATCCGGGTAAGTGCTCTTGTCTCTTCCATGCGTTTTACGTTTTCAGTTCTTGGTGTGTTCGTGGTCTAGTTTTAGTTTGCATTTGGAGTTTTGGAGTATCAAAATGTTGAGCTAGCCCTCCCCTCTGCTGTCTTTCCTTATTGTCCTCCCCCCCTCTTTCCAGATCTGCTAGTAGAGGATGTTATTTTGAAAGCATGGTCTGAAACCCTTTGGATTGAACCATTATATCTCCCAAAACAATCTTGGAAATGAAAGGAGGAAAGAAGGGTTGAACCATGTGAAAACTCTGTTTTTTCCTTTTGGCACATCTGACCACCTTGCAACATGAGTAAAACCCGCGCCAATGGCACACCCATTTTGACTGCTGCATCATTAACTTCTGCACCCTTCGGGCACGCCTCCTTCACATGCTGCAAGTGCTAAACTTGTGCCCGAATGGCACGCCAACCTTCCTCGCTGCATCACATTTCCATGCACCAATGGCACACCTAGCATCTATGCAACACCGGCTTTATCTGCGCCAAGTGTGAAGTTATAAAGGCGCAGGCGCTTTCCTCATCACAGCAACATCATGTTGTGTAAACCCTTCGTGTGCCGCGCCATATTCCCTTTGGCACATGAAAAGTCCATGTTACACAAACTTTCCATCCGCCAAAGGGTGCACCAAATCCCAATGCAACATGAAAAATCTATGTGCAAAAGGGCGCATCCTGTAACTATGTAACATGAAGTTTTTATGCGCCTTTTATAAAATGCATTCTGCAGCATCTATGCGCCATGCACCTTTGGCGCCGGTTTAACCTTTGCAACACCCCTTTCCTGTGCGCCTTACCTATTTAGCCCTGTAAGCTGTAATTTTCATGCGTCCTGCGCCCTGAGCCTAATTATAACCAACTCTTTCTTCTGT
>CM034156.1:38427084-38551368 GCA_019776745.2 Taxus chinensis | reverse complement strand
ACATTTCCTTTTGCATACTTCTTTAGGTCATTTACATAATTTCTATATTGCATTTATTTACTTTATTATATTTGTTCATGGCTAAGATTAACTATCCCCACACTATATAGTTAGGTAATTTTAGTTAATTGCAATTTTTATATAATGTTGTTTATTAATCCTATATACAAGTACTCAAAATTGTATAGCCTCCTTATAAAAATGATCGAAAGTCCATTACTACATAATGCATCCTCTTGTTTATAAATTTAGAAGGTTGAGAAATTATAGCCACTTTTTTTAACTGTTACATACTAAGAATAGAATGCATTTACATTTTTGAAACTGTCTACAACAAAATTAGCCAAGTAGATGTATAACTTTGACCTGGTCAAACCTACAACTCAAATGATTGACTATTCCTAGAGACTATGTTAAAATGACAATAGAGAATTAGCTATGACTGATGCCTCCCTTTTCTTGATCCGTATCAGTTTCTTTTGTTTCTTCACTAACTTGTTTCTACAAATAATCACAAATTTTTTTGATGATTTTCTATTCATATTTATCACTGGCCCCACATGCGTATTAATTCAGGACCTCGGTGGATTCGAGTGTTTGATTCATATTTCCAAGAAACTTATTGGCTCATTTTTTTATATTTTAGAGTTGCCTTAAGAATGTTTTATAGGTCACTAGCTTATTGACGAATTCCAAGTCAAAATATTTCA
The DNA here is from genome assembly GCA_019776745.2 of Taxus chinensis. Classification (NCBI taxonomy): domain Eukaryota; kingdom Viridiplantae; phylum Streptophyta; class Pinopsida; order Cupressales; family Taxaceae; genus Taxus; species Taxus chinensis. The sequence continues at coordinate 38,550,658 of CM034156.1, read as the reverse complement.
TTTTATAAATATCATATTCAACCAGGATCTTGAAATTTACAAATATATGATCTTCTGAAAGCACATCAAGATCTCCACTTTGGAATCTGAAATGGATAATATCTAACTCATTTTTTTTTATCATCAAGGCCACCAATGCTCTCATTTCTTGCCTCGACCAAATTTTACATTACCTCCTATAGCAGTTGGACAAAAAAATCCATAACTTTGTTGTATTCAAATAATTTCTAAGATTTTTCAATTATACCTTCTCCTAGAAGAAGATCAGATTTGAAAATTCTAACCTTTTTCCAGTCCTAAAATATGAGCTCCACATTATCACATTATTCCCTCAAGATACTATACATTTTGGTAACCATCTCTTTCTATGGCTCAAGCTCATTGTATAAGGTTACGAAATCTTTAATCACTAGCTTACCCTCTTATATATCCCTCTAGATCTAAGCCCCAACTACTCATCCTTATTGTCTGATCTTCTCGACTATGGAGAAAGAGGTATTCTCAAAGCTTGTGGGTATTACAAGAGAAGTTGTACGGGTTGCCTATGTGATTTTTTGGATGATGGTTATCAATTAGTATAGCTTACTTAGATCATCCTTTGTGATTTTATCAGGTTAACAATAATTTCCAAAATATTGAGAAGGGAAACATGTACGTCTTGTTTGGAAACTTCATGGCTAGCCTTTTCTAGACAGAATTTATAAATCTATGTATACACCAATTTTTGGTATCATTCCTCCCCTGTCATCATCATCATTGTTTATCTTTCATAATAGGCTAATCCCCATTCGAATAATATTAATAACTCCTAATAATACTATATAATTCCATCTATGATTTTTTATTTCTTACAAATTTTAATCCATAAAATCAATATGTAGTACTAAGATTTAGTATTGGTGATGATTATCAATGATGAAAATCCACTGATGATGTTAATATTAAAAAAATCAATGGTGGTGAATCCAATGATGTAGAGGATAACGATGATGACGACGATGATCCATGATTCAATACACACTAATGAGCTACGTGGGAGGGGATCCTTATTATTCCAATAATATGAGTCTTACAGTCAATCCAACTTGATGAGATTTGATCATTGAGGTCATTCATGCACGAACCTAAATGTATGCCTTACTTTTCTTGACTTTATTTTGGTACCCAAATCTAATGTCATCATCCTTATTTTCGTCATCATCATTATTGCCTTAATCATTTTCATCATACATCAGCTTTCATTATTATTGTCAACTATCGTCTTTATTATTCCACTCATATCATGACGAATGACCTTGTGATTCATGCAGTATGACAACCTATTTCATGATGATGATCATCTCAACAATAGTGAGTATTGATGATCATAATGATGATGACAAAGATAATGCCATGTGTGATGATGACCGAAAGACAATGATGATAATGAAGATCCTATTTTTGTACATCTTGGAAAATTTATGCTCTTGTTGTTTTTGACCATAATTTCTTTTGTTTGGGTTACCACCGACCCACTCTAGTTTGTTCATGTTCTTTTAGAATTTTTATTATTAGTTATAATTTCAACTCATCTCCATTTATTAGATCACTATTTTATATTTCTTTTACCACTATATCTTTATCCATCATTAATTATCATTTTGTTATTTTCACGTGGACTGACATTCTTTCTAGGAAACTTTCACTTCCCGTAACTGATTTCATTGGGCAGCCCACAATATACCTTAATAATCCTTTTTTGTGTTTATGTCTTCATTGTTGCATAGGTTGAAGACTCGCTGTGAGCATCAACAATTCTTGTGCGCCCATATAATTCTATCACTATCCACATCAGGAGGTTCCCTAAACCATACCATATTTTGAGGTTTCTTGATTTCTCACTTTATTTTTCACTAATAGTAAACACGAAGCACCAAAATATTTGTCAAAAATATAATAATATGTGTCATTAATATCCTCCTTTGATTTATTAGCATCTAGGGTCATTATTTCAACAAATATTTTCTGTTTCTGATTGACCAAAAGGTGAGAAGTAACCCTTGGTATCTATTCTTTGCATAGTGGAGTCAAATTTAATATGCTAAGATCAACATCACCTCCAATAGGAATCTTATTCTTCTACTGAGAGGTTTGTCTACTCATCCATGCAAGGGTATGAATAAGAAAAAACCAACTATTCAGAGGATGACATGGGCGCTGACATCATAGTAGTGAACTTGATGGGTGATGAAAGGATAGTTTTGCAGTAATCACTAGTGGTAATGAAGTGGTGACAAATGAGGAGGGGATGGAATGTATAGTTGTGGGGATGGATGGAATATTAAGAGTGCTGTGAGAGGAGGTGGGAATAAATTTTTGATGAAGGGGAGTTTCTAGATGGGAACTGTCAACACCAATCTAGCTCTATGATAATTCTCCACTGGGAACTCCTTGTGCTATGATTATTTAATAATGCATAGCTTTTAGTTTGGTGGATGTGATCTGGAAACACAATAACAAACATAACACAAGAATACCATAGACTATGATACGAAGGAATGATGAAAAATCTGAAATATAAGTGTAAATTATAATATCAACGTGAAATTGTTACAATCTCACCCATGAGGTTCTTCGAGTGTTATTAACTTCACTTGCCTTCCAACAATAACTATGGGAGAAACTTCACAATTACACCTCTTAATGGCTTATTTAACACACTTACTCATACAATATTTCTCACTACTTCCTTCTATGCTAAATGAGGGGGGTGGCCTCTTTATTTATAGGAATTCAGGCTTATCCACCCTATCTCTAAGATAGGATAGGAAATCTCTTCCGAAAAATCATATTCCATGCCTAAACTCTTGCCTTTACATGTAGTCTTATCTTCTAAGATAAGATAAACCTTATCATCTCACATGGGTTCCACCTTTTTAGACTTTTCCATAAATAAAATACACAAAATATTTATGACATCACTCTTTGTCCTTATTACAAATATAATATTTATAATTCCTAATCATGTAGACCCTACTTCTCTACTTACCCCAACTTTGACATTTTAACATTGCTGAACCACTTACGACAAATATTTACTTTTTACCACAACATTCCTATTGTACTTTGACTGTTACCGTACTCTATTTTATCGGCGGCACTATAATGACGACGTCGTTATCTTCTATCAGATGCCACTAGTAATCATACTTAACAACATCCTATTCATAATACCTACATAATAAAATAGAAATTACGAAGGAAAATTTTAATGTCGACATTTTCCCCCTTCCTAGCTTCTACTCCGTCCTTGGAGTAGGATATTCTTGTGCTTGGAAAATATTTAACTTGTCGTGGTTGACCCATTTTGTAATGGGAGTGCCATCAAATTCATCCAATCGATATGTACCATTTTCATGCACAACTGCTATTTTGTAGGGCCCCATCCATTTGGGAAGAAATTTTCTCTGTCTTCTTTTTTTGTATCTAGAATCATATACTAGAACCAAGTCATTCACATGAAATGGAGACCAACGAATATTTTGATAAAAGTATTCCTTCTACTTCATTTTCTTCTTATAGCTTGTATCCTTCGCTATTTCCCTTATTTAATCTAGCAAATGAAGATGCACCAACCTTTCTTTTACTGAATCACTTTCATCCATCCTTTCCTTTTTCATAACTCTCACATTATGAATATCAAACTCCATAGGAAGAACTAGATCAATGCCATAATCCAAATGAAATGGGGAGTATCCTGTTGTTGACTTTGATGTTTCCCTATATGCCCACAATGTTGCATGAATCCTTTTATCCCACTTATGTACCTGCAAGGCTACATCTTTTGCTAGAATTTGACACAACACAAAAATTTGTTCATTCTACTTGTCCATTTGTGTTTGGCTTGTATGTTGTTTCCTTCCTGTGCTTAATAGAAAACTTGTTGACTAGGGCTTCTACCACCTCATTAATGAAGTGGCTTCCTTGATCTATTACAATTTCTAATGGACAACCAAATCTAGCGACAATACGTTCATATATGAACCTTGCCACTTCATCCATGAAAGCTATTTTCAATGGCCTAGCTTCAACCCACTTGGTTAAATAATATGTGGCAACTACAATATACTTATTTTGGCATGGGGTAGTTAGAAGTGGACCTACACTATCTATTCCCCACTTTTCAAAGGGACCAAGTGGAAGAATAGGGAATAATGGAGCTGATGAAGTCTTACGGTTACCATGTGTTTGACAAATATCACATGTCTTACAATAATTATAACAATCTCTAAAAAGAGTGGGCCAGTGCTAAACTGCATCCAAGATCCTTCTTGTTGTAAGTTGTCTAGAGAAGTTTCCTCCACATGTACCATTGTAGAATTATTCTATCAGCTCCTTCCCTTGATCACATCCAACTACCCTCTTGTACTATCCATCAGGTCCTATTCGAAATAACACTCCATGCAGAATAGACTATGGAAAACTGGCTCGAGTAATCTTCCTCTTAGTCTTTGCATTGGCACCATTAGGAAACTTGAATTCATTCAAATAATTTCAAATATCTATGTATTCACTAGGGATTGTGTCAAGGGATAACAATGCTGCATCTGGGAAATCATCGTCATGACAAGATGAACAAAAACCATCATAGGCTCGAGAGAGTGCATCTGCATTGACATGCTTCTTTCCTTGCCTATTTATAATATCAAATTCAAATTCTTTTAGCAAAATTATCCATCTTTCTATCCTCCCTGATGGGTGAGGCTTATTTACAATATATTTTAAAGCCTGATGGTCTATTACAACTATAAACTTCTGCCCTAGCAAGTAATTTCTAAATATTTTTACAGCAAAAATGATAGCTAGAGCCTCTTTTTAAGTTACAGTATAATTTACCTCAGCACTGCTCATTTGTCTGCTCCCAAAGTAAACTGGATGATCATTCCCATTTTCATCCTTTTGGCTCAGAGTACTTCCTAGTGTTGCATCTGAGGCATCAGTATACAAAATGAATGGCTTTCTCTGGTCTGGATTCTTTAAAATAGGTGAAGACACCGAAGCTTCCTTCAGTTGTTCAAAAGCTTCATGCGCCTTATTTCCTAGCTCATAAGTAACATCCTTCTTCAAGAACTGGGTTAGTGGATGTACAATCCTTGAGAAATTCTTGATGAACCTTCTATAGTAACCCGCATGGCCTAAAAATTATCTCAACTTACTTCTATTCATAGGAAATGGTAAATCTTTGATTTTTGAAACTTTATTAGGATCAGTACCAATACCATCTCTGGATACAACATGCCCTAACAAAACGCCTTTAGAACATCCAAAGAAACACTTTGTAGGGTTTAGTGAGGCTTGTGCTTCATCTAACCTTTGAAATGCTATCTCCATCTGATGTAGGTGGTCCATCTTGCTCCCATAGATGTAAAAAACATCCAGAAATACTCGAATGAAGTTCCCAATGTAGGGTTCAAACACCCTATTAATCAAATGTTGGAATGTTACAGGAGCATTACACAACCCAAAAGGCATAACTCTATAAGAAAACGTTCCCCAAGGAGTGGTGAACATGGTCTTCAGCTGATTTTTCTCTACTATACAAGCTTGGTTGTATCCGCTATATCCATCAGCAAAACTATAGCACTCCTAGCTAGCTACTTCATCCAAGACCTTATCTGAGAATGGAAGAGCGTAATGATCCTTATTTGTTTCCTTGTTGAGCTTCTTATAATCAATACAAATACGTATTTTCCCATTCTTTTTTATTGAGATCACAATGGGAGAAACCCATTCTAAATTCTCCACAACAAATATGAATCCTCTATCAAGCAACTTATCTATTTCTTCTTTTACAGTCTTGAAAAAACTAGGATTCATTCTATATGGCATTTGTTTTATGGGCTTAGCACCATCTACCAGCTCAATAGAATGTTCTACCCCACTTACTTGATGGAGTTCCTTGTAATCAAAAGTGAATAGGTGTATATACCTTCGAAAGAGATGGAGGTAGGATTTCTTCTCACTCTCCATCACAACGTCACCAATCTTTATTTGTTGGAGATGATCAACAATTTCTTCTTCAGATAATCTTATGGGTTTATGAGTCGGTGTGACTAGAAATATATCCATGACCAAAACATCAACCTCACTTTCTTCATCTTGTGTGTCCACTTCACTGGTACTTGAGTAATAAGAGGATGTCCAATCATCAATTTCATCATTTGAATCCATAGGTTCTACCTTATGATGCCGAGGGATCACGTTTATCTTCACCCTCTCTCTACCACATCCAAGTGTCATGAAGCCTTCATTCCAGTAGTTTCTTGCATGAACTCTCCTTATCCATGGCCTTCCCAACAACATTGGGTACATAAAAGTACCATTTTTCATCACCTGAAAGTCTACCACACATACAACACCCATAACAGATATTGCCACATTTGAAACAACACCTTCTGGTTTAGTTTTTCCCTTATTTAATGACCTTAACATAAGTGTTGAGGGGCGATCAATTTTTAAACCCAACATATTCATTACAGACTCGTTCATTACATTAACTGCAACACCTCCATTAACTAATACATCATGAATTGAAATACCATTACATAATACCTCAGCTTGTGGAACGTAGGGATCCACCTCTACCTCCAAAACATGTACCTCAACCTCCTTACTTCATCGAGCATTGAGTCCACTTTTCAGCTCCTGCCTCTTCTCAGAAGACATAGCCAGAAGTAGACCATATGTAATATTTGCAGGCCTTTTGAACAGGATCTTCTAAGATGGAGTATGGTCCTTGTCCCTGTGAAATTAGAAAATCCTACACACCCAATGTTCTTCTCCTATGTTTCTTACTAGTTTCTCCTTTCATCTTCTTAGGATCATTTCCATCTTGGTTATCTTTTTCTTTTCTTTCTTTTTGTTACAAACACATCTTCTTCATTATTTATGCTCCTATCTATTACATCAAAAGAATTCACAAGTGCTTTTCCTTTTTCATTATCTCTTATACCAGATGTAGAAGCTATATCTAGACAATTATACTTATAATGACCCTTTTTATGACAACCATAACATAGAACTTCAGTTATATTTCTTTTTGGACCTCTATCTCCTTCCTGAGAACTAAATTCCTTTCCTTGAAGAATATTAATAGTTAACTGACCCATCTTATTGAGCAGATCTTCATACTCATTAGATGTACTAGGGAAAATATTTGTGCTCATCGAGAGTGGTTGTGGATTCTAGACCAAAGGTGTTGGTGTAGGCTCTACCTTAGCAACAATTTCTTTGGGCTCTTCTTCCATGCTTTCTTCTTACCTTTTTGAAATCTCCTTTGCTTGTTCAATGGTATTTGGATGGTCATACTTCACTCGTTGTCTGATCTCTAGCTTCATCCCAAGAATGAAGTGCTTACAAAGGAGATTATCCACGCCATTCATTAACCCATCCGCTTATCCTTCCTTCTGTATATGGGCATCGAGCTTCCTCCTTAGCTCTAGAACACGAGCATGATAATCCCTTATCTTATCCTTCTCTCCTTGGGATAGCTTTGTGATATCGATCATGAGATCTGAATTTTTTTGTTTTTCACCAAATTCTTCAAGAAAAATTTTAGTTAATAAATCCCATGTTTTTTTCACATTATCACCTAGTATTTCAAACCACCTAAGGGCTGAACCATCCAAAAATGTAGGAAAAAATTCAGTCCATTGTTCCCTTCTTATGAGGCCATTACAAATACAAGATCGTTTAAACTCTTGAATGAAAGAGGAAGGATCTTCATTAGATTGGGCTGAAAAAATAGGAATCTTCCCCATTTTTAAAAGTAACCACAGTGAAATACCAACCAACAAGTACAATCAACAAGACTTATGTGCACAAATAATTGGAATCACTATAACAGAAAGTGACTTTACACCTTTGTACAGTAAAATAGGAATGACCACGGTAAACTATGGTAAAACTTGACTTACTATGGTAAAAGCTAACATTACTGTGGTAAACACTATTCACGGTAAAAAGTGAAGTTACTGTGGTAAAGACTATTCGCGGTAAAAAGTGAAGTTATTGTGGTAAATACTATTCACGGTAAAAAGTGACTTTACCATGGTAACTACTATGCATAGTAAAAACAAGGTTACCCTCCAAATGATTTCTGACTAAGTGGGAATATCTCTCCAAAAAATCCATCAATGAGGAATGGTCTTGGCAATGGAACTAAAACGTCAACATCAATCCGGCACTATGATAATTATCCACCGAGAACTCCTCGTGCTATGATTATTTAGTAATGAACAGCTTTTAGTTTGGTGGATGTTATCTAGAAACACAACAACAAACATAACACAAGAATACCATAGACTATGATACGAAGGAATGATGAAAAATCTAAAATATAAGTGTAAATTATAATATCAATATGAATTGTTACAATCTCACCCATGAGGTTCTTCAAGTGTTATTAACTTCATTTTCCTTCCAACAATAACTATGGGAGAAACTTCACAATTACAACTCTTAATGGCTTCTTTAACACACTTACTCATACAATATTTCTCACTACTTCCTTCTATGCTAAATGAGGGGGTTGGCATCTTTATTTATAGTAATTTAGGCTTATCCACCCTATCTCTAAGATAGGATAGGAAATCTCTTCTGGCCAATCATATTCCATGCCTAAACTCTTTCCTTTACATGTAGGTTTATCTTCTAAGATAAGATAAACCTTATCATCTCACATGGGTTCCACCATTTTAGACTTTTCCACAAATAAAATACACAATATTTATGACATCACTCTTTGTCATTACTACAAATATAATATTTCTAATTCTTAATCATGTAGACCCTACTTCTCTACTTACCCCTTTAACATTTTAACATTACCAGACCACTTATGACAAATATTTACTTTTTACCAGAACATTCCTATTGTAATTTGACTGTTACCGTACTCTATTTTATTGGTGTCACTGTACTGATAGCACCGTTATATTTTATTAGATGCCACTACTAATCATACTTAACAACATCCTATTCCTAATACTTACATAATAAAATAGAAATAAAAAAGAAACCCTGGATGGTTTATTATGTATTCTAGTTTTATTGCTCCATATTTTAGATATATGAGCATCTTCAAGACTTCTTTTCCTACGGACCCAAATTTACCATCACAGGTTAAATACTTCACTATCCAAAATGCTACCCTATCAAAGGGTTTGGGAAAACTGGCCCTTCTGACCCCTTTTATGACTTTCTTTGTATTATAAATGTATTGGCATTCAGTTTCCCCTTCTTCTAGCAGGGTTTCAACAAGTTCTTTCAAGGTCCCCTTTATAGGATGTGGAACATGCACAATCGGCACTCCAAAAACATTACTTATTGTAATAACAGAAAAAGGAATAAAGATATTTCTAACCTTTTTTCTTGGATTGTTCTACATTTATAACTAACTCTCTTACTAATTCGTTGTTATATTTTGAAAACTTCTTCAAGAACTCTAGCCATCCTGCATGCTCAAAGATAGATGCCACTTCTTCATCCGTGAGTAGCTGGGAATCATCCTCTGGTTCTGATTTATTTTTAATCCCCATATCAACTCAAATTCTGTTTCCTTTGATTATGTGAAAATCAGCTGTAGGGCTTCTTGCTTAGCTATGGAACTAACGATTGTATCTACAGAACCTCTTTTTTTAGCTATGGAACCTCTGTTCTTAGCTGCAGAATCTCAGTTCTTTGCTACGGAACACAAGTTTAACTAACTGCTTCTCCCTCAAAATCTCTCTGCAAATTATTTAACTTGATTTTACAGTAATGATTACTCATGAAAACTATGCCGCCACTTATTCCATCCAAATCATCTTCATGATTACTCACTTGTAATCATAATGTATAAATAGATGACTCATCATACCAACTTTTGAATCAAGTCTAATTACACATGCAAACTTTTACTCTAACCCTAAATAAGTTAAAAGATATAATTATCGCCCTTAATGATGTAATCCTTTTGTTATGATGACTCATCATTCCTACAAGTGGAACAAAAAAATGGTTAGATAAGATGGCTGGAATTCTAAAGAATTCCCTTTTATTTGAATCAGCCAAATGAGGAGGTCAACTGCCATTTCTTGTTTTCAATTGATCTCTGAGAGAATTTTTTTTTTTTTTTTTTTTTTTTTTTAAAGTTTTATTTTAATTTTTGTGGAAGAAAACACCATTTACTGGATTTCATTTTCTTCCCTTTATTCTAGATCTATGATTTGGTTATTTGATCATTTTGGAAGAACTGGGTTCTTCGATATGATCAAATTCTTTGTCTGCTTCAATCTTCCTCAAGAATTCATCCTTAGTGGGAGTCTTGCTATAGATTTTTAGCGTATGTCCATTGACCAAGAGTGTTCTTCTACTGCCATCAATGGGAAGTAACTAAATATAACCATTGTCAAATAACTACTCAATCTGAGAGGGTCCTAACTATCTGGTTCTCAATTTTCCCTTAAATTGTTGGTACTTGAAATCAAACAGCAATGCCCAGTCTCCTACTTTGAATTGTCTTTTCTTGATATGTGTGTCATGCCATTGATTCCTTTTCTCTTAGATTATCTCTGTCTATTGAATTGCTTCCATCCTCAATTCATCTAATTCATTGAGTTGAAGTATTCTTTCCTTTTTGTTGGTCCGAAAATCTGTCGCCTGGATAGATCTATGGATAGACGAGCCAATAGTGTGCAGGGCATAGCCCCTCTTTGAGTCAGCAAAGCGAAACTGGTTTATTGCTATTCTACCAGCAGGAATCTATGCAAGTATCATAGATTCTACCTTCGGGGGTTTGGGATCTCATCCCAGTGGGGTGTTTCCGACTGTGAAAAGAAAGGAAAGGAAGAGGGGATGAGGAAAGAGCAGGTCCGAAGGAAGAAAAGAAATGAATTCCAAAGAAGAAAGGTCAGAAGATTTATGTTTTGGGATTGGTAGTAAACAAAGCCAAACCTACTTGCATAAACAAACAAAGCAATACTGATGATGAATAAATGACAAAAAATCAGATATGAATCTAACAGAATAAACAGATACAAATCTAACATAAGAAAGGTCTGATGCATAACACAGCTATTCAGCACAAAGTCTCAATATTTGTATTACTATTTTCTTCTGTTACAAGAAAGCTCAAAGTCTTTTTTCTTCACTTCTATTTTTCATCTGAAAGATATCCATCCATCCCACAATACTACAAGTATTGGAGTATATATAGAAGAAGAAGAGAAAAGAAGGCAAAAAGGAGCCAACAACTATTTACAAAGATATTTACAAAATATCTAAAAGTCATGTTGACTTTTACAACTTGATGGATGACATCATCCCATGATGCAACATGGATGACATCATCATTTGTATCAACATACTCCAGATATTTCCAAGAAGACGAAGAAGAGAAAGAGAAGAAGGAGAAGAAGCAGCAGCAGCAGCTATTCGTCATCATCGTCTTGTGGCCGAAAGGGGGTGGACTGCTTTTGTTGCTCCTCAGGCGACGAGATATGGAACTGAGAGTGGTATTCCATGAACTTGTTGATTATTGGCCCAAGTTGGTCCTGAGAAGGATCCTTGTGCCTATCGCTTATTGCCTCACAAGTCTCCCGCTCATCTATGAGCTTCTCTGGGAGTTTGGAATAGTCCTTTTCCGCCTCAATGAGGAACCCGATGAAGTCCCTACAGGCCAGCAGGTTGTTGATGGACTCTGTGTCAAATGTGACCTTTGGCCCCCGTTCCTTGAGAAGTGATCTCCTTAAAGATCCGGGTGGTTTCATCTGCTTTCCTTAAAGTGAAGGAAGGAGTAAGCAACCCTCGCGACATATTAAGAACAATTCGTTCCATTTGGTACATCGCATCTAGGGCTTCTTCCTTGACTTTTTCAATCTTTTCTAGAATAAATTCTAGCTGATCCACCCGGTAGTCCAGAGTGGACATGATTTTGTTGAGGGACCTTGGATGGCCGAAGACGCCGAACTTGACCAGATCATCGACTGAGCAGTCAAACATTTGTTGGAAGGCCTCGTGCTGCAGTCTAGCATGTTCCATCTCTTCTGATATGGGCCCTGCTAACGCTTGGAGCTCTTTATTCACCTTATTGATATTCAGGTACAAGTCGGAGAACTCGACGATCACTTTTCACTGTCTTAGAGGATTTGGCTCCTCCAAGCGCAAACCACCATACCCTGCTCGCCAATCTTGGCATACTCATTAATTTTCTCCTAGCTGACAAGCTCAGAAGTCTCGGCGGCAGTTGTGGGAGGTGCACTACCCATCTTCTGTAAGGCTTGAAGAAGATATTTGTTTTGCTCCTTCAGTTTCCTTTTATCTTCCTTGATTTCCTGAAGCTTTTTGCAGAGGGCGTCAACTATAGAAAGAGCCTCCCCCTAAAGGATTTTGGAAGATGTCCCCATTGTGACTTGGGTCACAGTAAGATCTATAGGAGACAGATCCTTTTTCTCTTTGAGGGGGTAGGGGTACGTGATTTCCATAACTCTCTCTCCTGTAGCACTTTGAGAGAAGCGCGTGACAGGATTCTGCTTCTTCAAACCCTTAGATGGGATCATGGAAAAGTCCATCGGAGTGATGGGAACTTTCCTCTTTTGCTGACTTAGCTACTGAGAGATCCAAGCTGGACCTATGGTGGAAGGACTAGAAACAGAGGAGGGGACAGCTGTAGTTGAAGAGGGGAAAAACGTGGAGACACGTGGCGGCGGCATTGAGAGAATAGTCGAAGAAGTGCCCACGGAAAGAAGGGAAATTGCAGCAGTGGAAGACATAGGAGGGGAAGGGACCTCAGAGATGAGGGAAGAAATGGAGGAGGACAGATCAGCGAGGGAAGAAAAGATAGGCAAAGAGACAGAGGAAACAGTAGAAGAAGGGGAAGAGGACACAACCAAAGGGATGGTCGCTTGAGTCGCTCGAGGAGGGGAAGGAAGAGAGGAAGAAGGGACGGAAGGAACCTCGGTTGTTGTGGCAATGCCGACATCCTGAGTGGATGGGCCTATTGGAACTTCCTCTTCTGCTTCTTTCTCTGGCGAAGCCAGAGTTATTACCTGTTCTGGTGTGGCGGAACGAGGACTTGCTAGAGCTTCTTCCAGAGTGGCACTGGATTCACCTTTTACGCCTTTGCCTTTACCTTTAGGTTGCTTTTTGGATCGTGGAGGTGCGTTACCTAGTGGGGAGGTTGTGAAATCAACCCCGAGGTAGATTAGGCCGTTCATCCGGCACCAATGTTTTGTCCCCCGCAAAGTCTCCTTGACCCTCTCCTCAATTGTCTGAGGAGCCTTAGTTCTATCAATGGCCAGAAAGGGCTAATCGTCCCCATCTGTATCAGTATATATCTTGTCTATTTCATCTTCTGTAGTCTGGTAGTATTTGGGGACAATGGCTACCCCATATTGGATGATTTCTGCTAATGCTAGGCGAGAATGATCCTTCCTTCTGAGCTCTACCTCATGGATGATGTCAATATAAATGTCCTCGATCTGAGGGACGTGGATTGGATCAAGTTTCGCCCTCGGCAGACAGCTCCTTGGGTCAAAGGTAGGCCTGGCTGGGAAGTCATGTTTCAAATTGAGTAACTCCAGCTCTGCGAACATTTCCTTCGCCTTGTGGTGGGTAGAGCATGTATATCAGCCCACTGTGAGGGGGAAAGGAGTTCCACCCTTATTCATTTTTAGGCATTTTTCGTGGTATGTGATTAGCTGTCTTGACAGTTCCAGCAGAATAAGCTTAGGTCCAGCATACCTCGGTAGCCTAGTTGGCTCTCCCAAAAAGTTGGCAGCCCTTAGATAGGTGAATGTAGGGAACTGAGTAAACAGGGTCCCCCATTTCTCAGTGGCTGCTACTATGTTTTTGGTCATGCGACCATAAGTCATGTTCGGCCTTAGTAGGCAGATGATGTGATAGAAAAACACATCGTTAACTTTTGTGAATTGGGAGATGCTATTCTCCAGCCTCTATTCCGAGTAATACTCGTATATCTTGACCTGAGGCCAAATTCCACTCCTCATCAGGCCTGGATAGTCCCTCACTGATGCTGCAGCGTAGACCACATAGTAGTTCATATGGAATGCCCCTGTTGTGCTGAATTGTTGTAGTTGTTCAGAGATTGTGCTGCTTATAATTTCTCCCTAGCAAAAGCGCTGATCAGGCATATTCTTGTTCATGGTCTCTAAGTACCACAACATCCATTTATGGAAATAATGGGCATCAGAGAGCCTGAAGACCCTGCTCAGGAATGTAATGGTGTTGCTAAGCTCTTCTGAGAAGTCGCTGCGGTGGATGATTTGGGGCCACCGGGTTATTACCTTACTATTCTTCAGATAGACTTCGTTCATTAGTTACATACATTGATCCTCATTGTCATCCCAGGCCTTAATGCACTCCGCTTGGCTGATGGCCACAAAGTGCCGGTCGTGAGGGATGTCAAGTATTATCTCAAAGTGACGGGCAGTGAGGTTGATGACTACCTCGCCCTTTCTGTTTTTGACACATCTTGTGTCTTTGTTGTAACTTTGGGTAATCACCATCAAGAATTCATTGTTGACGGCGCTGACTGGGATTCCTCCGACGAAGTGCAGGGCACTGCCTATTAGTTTGTCCATCCATGGACTCCTTGTAGCTTTCTGATTTCTGGCCCAGAATTCCTCCATATCGATATGCCCCAATTCTGAGTCTCTGACGTCCATGCTGCACTCGACCTAGGACTCGGGCATTCTGACCCTCTGATATTTGTATTTCATCTCTTCTTCTATAAGTTTGGCTTTTCCTTTGGATTTGGTGGGTCTCTTGCTGGATGTAGACATATGTTCTTTCGAACTCAGTTGCTGATCTGCATGAAGAAGAAGTGAAACCCAACGTAGAAAGGTTGTATCAGTCATTTGATTTCCCATTGAAGTGCCAACAGAAGAAAGAGTTGGTTATAATTAGGCTCAGGGCGTAGGGCTAAATAGGTAAGGCACACAGGAAAGGGGTGTTGCAAAGGTTAAACCGGCGCCAAAGGCGCATGGCGCATAGATGCTGCAGAGTGCATTTTATAAAAGGTGCATGAAAACTTCGTGTTACATAGTGACAGGATGCGCCCTTTGGCGCATAGATTTTTCATGTTGCATTGGGATTTGGTGTGCCCTTTGGCGCATGGAAAGTTTGTGTAACATGGATTTTTCATGCGCCAAAGGGAATATGGCGCGACGCATGAAGGGTTTACACAACATGATGTTGCTGGGATGAGGAAAGTGCCTACACCTTTATAACTTCACACTTGGCACAGATAAAGTCGGTGTTGCATAGATGCTTGGGTGCACCATTGGCGCATGGAAATGTGATGCAGCGAGGAAGGTTGGCGCGCCATTGGGGCACAAGTTTAGCGCTTGCAGCATGTGAAGGAGGCGCGCCCTAAGGGCGCAGAAGTTAATGATGCAGCAGTCAAAATGGGTGTGCCATTGGCGTGGGTTTTACTCATGTTGCAAGGTGGTCAGATGTGCCAAAAGGAAAAAACAGAGTTTTCACATGGTTCAACCCTTCTTTCCTCCTTTCATTTCCAAGATTGTTTTGGGAGATATAATGGTTCAATCCAAAGGGTTTCAGACCATGCTTTCAAAATAACATCCTCTACCAGCAGATCTGGAAAGAGGGGGGGAGGACAATAAGGAAAGACAGCACAGGGGAGGGCTAGCTCAACATTTTGATACTCCAAAACTCCAAACGCAAACTAAAACTAGACCACGAACACACCAAGAACCGAAAACGTAAAACGCATGGAAGAGACAAGAGCACTTACCGGGATGAATAGAGAAAATCTTGCAAACGGTTCCACAATGCGTTGAAAACGACGAGGCAGAGGCTGACAGGCTCAGAGAATAAAAATCACGTGATATGCGTCTGATGATAATGACATTTGGGTGCACAAATTTTATATATATAGGTGAGCTAGTCATAAATGCGCCACCCACTTTGTAAAGGGCGCATGAAAGTTGCTGTCGACATGGAAAAGCATGCGCCCTTTGGCGCATGGAAACGTCTATCAACATGAAATTAAGCGCGCCTTTGGCGCACCGAACGTTGTGTTGTCGTTAGATTATGTGCACCCTTTGGCGCACCTAAAAGTGGCGCAACAAAAGTTGTGCTAACATGAAGGCGCATGCGCCTTGGCGCACGCAGCGAAGACTCAACATACAAGGCGCACCGAAAGGTGTGTTGAAACTGAAAAGCATGCGCCAAAGGCTTTAAAGGGGGTGCACCAAAAGTTGGTGTTACATGGTAATTACATGCGCCCAGCCAAAAAAGACCAAAAAGACTAAGTTCCGAAACCAGATTTTCCCGAAAAGGGATTTTGCAATGTTCCGAACGCAAGGGATCCCTAATGAAGGATCAAAACAAAATTTTCGGTATGGTTATCGGTAAAATTTCCCTTGTCAATTTTACGGGATAACAGCTGGCTCTTTCTGGGGACTACTCCTGAGCAAACTTGGGGGTAGAGAATCCCAGATCACATGTGCCTATCCATTGGGTAACAGAGTCAAAAACAAGGGCGACCAGAGGGGGAGAAAAAGAAACACACAACAAACTGAAAAACAAACACGCAACGAAAGCAAACTGTACAAAGAAGAGAGTAAGCTCTACTTCCTGAAGATCTTCAGATGTTGCCCGCTATAGGGAAGCGGGAGCTCAGTTCCATCCATATATGAGAGATAGAAGCTATTCTCTCCATTGAGCTGCTTGATCTTGAAGGGCCCTCTCCACAGGGAATCAAACTTTCCATGCATGCCCTTTGGCTCTCTTCTCTTGTCCCACAAAAGGATGAGATCTCCCAGTTGAAAATCCCTTTGCTTTTCTTTTTTATCAAATAATCTCTTGACTTGATTCTGATGTTCGGTGATCCTGTCAATCACTCTTACTCTCTTTTCTTCGAGCTCTGTCAGATACATGAGTCTCTTTTCAAGAGAATTTTGGAAAGTTTAATCTTCGATAGCTCGTGCCAAGCGCAGAGAAGGAAGTTCCATAGAAATGGGGAGTTTGGCATCAGTGCCATATAACACTTGAAAAGGTGACATGCTGAGAGACCTCTTGGGAGTGATAACGATCGGCCCACAAAGCGTCGTACAAAGAATTGTGCCACATTCGTTGATTCTCATCCACTAACTTCTGTATGATGGTCACCAAGTTCTTGTTACTGGATTCCGCCTGACCATTTCCCTGAGGGTAATAATATGAGGCGTGAGCCAAAGTTATACCATATTCATAGCAAAATCCAATAACTTCCCGAGAGGAGAAGTTAGAAGCATTATCAGCAACAATTTTGTTTGGAACGCCAAACCTGACAATAATATTTTCTTTAATGAAATTGCAAACCACCTCAGAAGTGGCATGCTTGACAGGTATCGCTTCCACCCACTTGGTGAAGTAATCCGTTGCTGTAAGGACATAGCTATGTCCGACACTCGATTGAGGATTGAGTGCAACAATAAAATCAATTCCCCATTGCCTGAATGGTTCGTTGATAATGACCGGCCTTAGGGGAAAGGCAGCCAACTTGGGCTTGCCGACGAATTGCTGGCAAGGTTCACACTTTGCCACCCAGGTGGCTGTATCTTGGAAGAGCGTCGGCCAATAGTACCTGGCTCGAATGATCTTGTGTGCAGTCACGGAGGAAGAGAAATGCCCCCCACAGGCTGAATTGTGAAAACTTTTCAGTATTTTTACCTGCTGAGGTTTGTCAACAGATCGCAAAAAGATGCCATCTATCCCATGTTTATATAAACCGTCATCCCAGATGACATATTTAGCTGCTCTGAGCTTTATAGTGCACTTCTCCTTTGTAGTTAGGTGCATTGGGAATTCACCGTAGGTGAGGAAGAAAGCGATATTGGAATACCATTCATCACTAGTCACAACAAATAGGACCAGAGGCAGCAAATCAGGCTCTTCCAGCCGGTCCTGTGCTTCATTGGTGTAGTCATCCCTTTCCTCAGGGTTTTCTGAATCTTTGTTTTCAGCCATTAGCTGACATAGGCCCTTGCCCCTCACCAGCTTGGTTGGTTTAATATCCAAATCATACTCCTGGACCTTTGCTATCCAATTTCCTTGCAAGCTTCCTAACTCCTTCTGAGTTAGAATTGATTTCACTGCCGTGTCAGGGACCAACACCATCGTATGCGAGTTTAGAATGTAATACCTGAAATTCTTCACTGCTTTGACAACGGCAAAGGCATGCTTTTCCAGTTGAGTCATTTTTAGTTCATGAGGCTTGAGGGGAGAACTCATGAATGCGATCGGAGATTCAACATCCTCCGAGTTCTTTTGCATCAAGATTGCGGACACAGTATGCTCTGATGCGTAACTGTACATGATGAATTCCTTGGAGAAATTAGGACATACCAGGACTGGTGCATGAGCAACGGAAGCTTTTATTTCTTCAAATGACCTTTTCCCTTCTTCAATCCATCTGAAAGTTTGTGACCCCTTCATCATGTTCAATATGTGACGGGTCTTCTCAGCAAAGTCAGGAACAAAACGCCTGAGAAAGTTCACCTTTCCGAAGAAAGAATGAACACCAGTCTTGCTTGTAGGCAGAGTAAGGCTTTGAATAGCCTTAACTCTTTCGGCATCTATCTTTTTTCCTTCTTTACTAACCACATGCCCCAACAACTTCCTTTCTGTGACTCCAAAAACAGACTTTTTTGGGTTTAGGGAAATCCCATGTTCTCAGAACCTGGCCAACACTTGCTCCAAATGATCAAAATGATCATTTCGTTGTTTAGAGAACACGGTTGAGTCATCTAGATAAACCACAATGAATTTCCGCATCATACCTTTGAATGCAAAGTCCATGGCCCGCTGAAAAGTGGCGCCAGCATTAGTTAGGCCAAAAGGCATCCTGCTGTAGGCAAACGTACCCCAGGGAGTAGTGAATGCGGTTTTAAACTGATCTTCAGGTGAAACTTCAATCTGATTGTAACCTGAAAAACCGTCAAGCATAGACAGCATCTCTAATCCAGTTACTGCTTGCAGAACTTGATCCATTATCGGAAGAGGGTAGTTGTCTTTCAAGCGAAGCTTGATTCAAATTGTCGGAAGTCTACGCATATGCGTATCTCACCGTTTTTCTTACGCACTGGCACAATATTCGCTACCCAAGTACTGTGATGGATAGGGAAGATGATTCTTGCACCCAGCATCTTCTGAATTTCGGCCTGGATGGTACCCGAGATCTTAGGGTTATAATGCCTCTGCTTCTGGCGAAAGGCTTTGACATCTTCTTTCAGCGGTATGTCATGCTGAACATCCTTTGGCTTAAAGGACTTTAAATCGACATAGGACCATGCCAATACATCCATATATTTCTTTAGCAACTTGACGAATTTCCTCTTCTCTTCAGGTGTGCAACATTTGCCAATGTTTACAAATTGCGGATGTGCCTCTGAACCTATATTGACTGGTTCTGTCTCTGGGGATGAGTCGGGGTCATCTCGCTTCTTCTTTTTCACAAAACGGTCGTGCCTGTCAAACAGGCATTCCAGAGAAACCAGGCCTTTTGGAATTTTATTTCCTTTGAGCTGACATATGCCGTCATTCTCCTCTGATTCATGGTTTTGACCGTTGATTGATTCGTGGCATGTAGAAGTGGATCCTTCAAAATATAACTCGCCAAAATTTTCTGCCTTTTCCAGAAATGTAATGAGTTGATTATCATCGTTGAATACTTGCCAATGCTGAGAGTTATCCGGCACGCTTGGGCGAAAAACCACCTCAATGGTGTATTTGTTTGTTTTCAAACCTGGGTGTGGGAGCATGAGAGATGCTGAAACGGCCAATGAATCGGCCATGTCATTCTGAGCTCTTGGAATTGCTCCGATTGAAAAGGCATCAAATTCTTCGATGATGTCCCATACTGCATTACGGTAGTGCCTGAGCCTCTCATTTTTCACTTGGTAAATCCTTTTGACCTGATTTACAACTAGCTCAGCATCACCTTATACTTTTAGATTTTTAATTCCCCTTTCCTTTGCGGCTTGCATACCGAGTAACAGAGATTCATACTCAACAGTATTGTTAGTGTTGAAAGAACTGTAATTTGAAAGAAAGAGGAAATGACCTCCTTCTTCGGGAGATATCAGCACAGCCCCAGCGCCACCTCCATTAGTCGCGCAACTGCCATCAAACTGCAAGGTCCAGATCTCATTAAGATCCTCTTCTTGAACGAGAACAACCCGCTTTGTCTGTCTCATTAGATAAGAAAGTAGTTCCCCATCCTTAATGATTCAAAAAGGATTTGGGCTTTGGGGTCCTTCAGAGCTAGTAACCAAGTACTTATTTTTTTAATTCTGGCTCTAAAGTCTGCATCACACCTTTGACAGGAATTCTAGCTTTAGACCAGTCCATGTGAATTTCCCCACCAACTTCGTTGCAGAAAATCTTCTTCCCAGCAGAATCCCGTAGGCTGCCGGAATGTCAGTGACAAGGACTATCATTTTTACTCTTTTATCTGGGAAAGCCGCAAACGCAAATTGCGTGTCTTTGATTTGGCCAACCAACGGAACCTGCTTGGTTTCTAATGAATAACATCTGCCGAAAGGTTTGGTAAGAGTGAGGCCCAAAGCATGGGTGACTTTTGCCGGCATGACATTATCAGAAGCTCTGGAATCAATTATACAATTGCTCAACTTATGGCCATTGATTAGGAGAGAGAGATAGAAAGGTTCTATCTTACCTGATGCAGATGTTGAAGCAACATTTATGTGGGATTCAGGGGGAGTGGAAAGGATTTCTTTTGGGGAAACCTGCTTAGATGTAACAGCTTGACTCTAAATATATTTGGTTAATCTTACAAGTTGTTCGGGATTTGACTGAAGGTACTCAGCTTCAGACATTTGGATCTTGGTCTTTTTTGCATGATCTATGATATCAAATGCGGCCAAGGGTTGCGCTGGTGAGGGAATGAGTCCCTCGCTTTGCGATGGTGGAACAGGGTTACTCGTCTTGATAGGAATATGAGGGGGCTTGATTTGGAGGAGAGACAGGGGGAAAAGATTTCCTTGTAAAAGGTTTAACAAGGAGTTGAGTAGGAAGAGGATTACCTCTTTTAGCAATGGTCGGAGGCGCGTTTGACACGGCCTTCTCCTTCTGCACATGGGCAGCAACTTCCGCTTCTTTTCCTTGCGAGCGGGTAAAAACAGCGTATGATTGTCCGCTTGCATAGCACTGAGTACCCTCCTCTTCATCAGATTCTTCCTCATCAAATTCCATGTACCCAATAGTAGAGTCGCCAGTTGGCTCACCGAAATCTTGATCATCTTCGCCTTGAGACGAAGGTTCTTCATAGTACTGCTCTTCTTCTTTGAATCTTGGCTAAAGCGTTGACCAGAGGAGCCTCAAGCGCCAACCACAGAGCAGCTGTAGGTAAGTATGGCCTTTGTGAAACATTATTAGGAATGAAATTCCTCCGCGGAATATCCCGGTATGAGGAACTAGGGGAGGCCTGGGCCAATTACTTCTTTAATGCAAGCAAGTCGTTCGCCATCTTTTGAAAGGCTGGATCAGACGAAGTAGCAGGGCGAAGGTATCTGAAGACTTAGGATTTGGCTGATTCCTTTTTCAATTCGCCAGATATTATCAAATTGTCCTCTATTCGAATGGCAGCGGCTTGGGTGAGAAGTCAAGGTAGCCAATCGTTCCTGAAGGAGCAAGAAGCTAACTTTTGAGCTCATAGCGTTTAACGAAGAAACACTTTTGATTCTTCCGGTGTTGGAAGCATGGCAATAGGGACATGATTGATTAGTGCATTGAACCAGGCGATGATAAAATCACCCATGGACTCATTTACCTCTTTCTTCAAATGAGTGATCTGTGATAGTAATGCAAATGCGTCCTCTGAAGGCTTGTATCTGTCTTCAAAAGCCTCCCGCAAGGTGGCCCAACTGGTGATAGATCCGGCCGGCAAATGCTGAAACCATTCAGCCGCAGGCCCTTGTAGAGTTTCCAGAAAAAGGCAAACCGACACATCTTCGTGAGTCACATCCAAAATACTACACGACATGATGAATGTAGATATATGGGAATCCGTGCTTTGATTTCCGCTCCCATCGAATTTGGGAAAATTCTTTCGGTTTTCGTGAGGAAGCGCATGAACTGGATGTGGCAGCTCGAGAGGACCCATAGCATTTCCCCATGGTACTGCCATTTGGAGGGCAAGAAAGAGAACACGGGCGGGAAGTGTGGTCCCATTGAGCAGCAAGGCACTACAAAGGGACGTGGATGCACCTTGTAAAAGACTTTTTCTTCGTGGAGGTGAGACACTCCTGGATGACCGGCTAGCCGAGCTTAGCACTGAAAAATGCACCAGTGTCACGCTGAAATTGTTCCTTTGAAGCAGATCGAAAGTGGGATCAGCTTCTCCATGGGATCTCCTGCTGCACGTAAAAGGTTCACTTGCCAGCGTACCTTCCAGATTTGTGATATTATGACGCAGAGTCAAACTTTCTTTTTGGTTGTACTTGCTGATTTTCTGGTTTTTCTGACAAAAACCAGCAGCATGCACTTTTCTAAATATTTAAAACTATCCTCTTCGACAAACTGATTGCAGTTAATGATGAGTAATAACGAGGATAAGATGGCAGGGAAGAATAGCAAGCTGATTTTCGGATCTGATTTTTACTTTTTCAGAGGTTTTCAAACTTTTTAGAAAATAGTCAAAAATCCAGATCTACGGCAAAGTACTGATTTTTATAAAAACTCAGCGAACTAAAGTTCTGTAACTAGGCCCGATCTATGGCTTTCAGAAGAAAATTCTCAATTTTGGGCACTTTTGCAAATTTTTTGGATTTTTATCAAAAAGTTCAGATTTGCAAACAGGCAGCGATTTTCTTATTTTTTCGATTTTTCTATCTTACCACCATCATAGATCTGACGGATCTATTCGATCCCCAGCGGAGTCACCAAAAACTGTCGGTCTGAAAATCTGTCGCATGGACAGATCTATGGATAGACGAGCCAACAGTGTGCAGGGCTTAGCCCCTCTTTGAGTCAGCAAAGCAAAACTGGTTTATTGCTATTTCTACCAGCAGGAATCTATGCAAGTCTCACAGATTCTGCCTTCGGGGGTTTGGGATCTCATCCCAGTAGAGTATTTCAGGCTGCGAAAAGAAAGGAATGAAAGAGGGAAAAGAGAAAGAACAGATCCGAAGGAAGAAAAGAAATGAATTCCAAAGCAGAAAGGTCAGAAGATTTATGTTTTTGGGTTGGTAGTAAACAGAGCCAATCCTACTTGTATAAATAAACAAAGCAATACTGATGAGCAAATGACAGAAAAGTAGATATGAATCCAACAGATTAAACACACACAGATCTAACGTAAGAAAGATCTAATGCGTAACACAGCTATTGAGCACAAAGTCTTAATATTTGTATTACTATTTTCTTCTGTTACAAGAAAGCTCAAAGTCTTTCTCTCCTCACTTCTATTTTCATCTAAAAAATGTTCACACTCTGAATACAACAAGTATTCCAGTATTTATAGAAGAAGAGGAGGAAAAGAAGGCAAAAAGGAGCCAACCACCTATTTACAAAGATATTTACAAAATATCTAAAAGTCATGTTGACTTTTGACAACTTGATGGATGACATCATCCCATGATGCAACATGGATGATGTCATCATTTGTGCCAACATATTTTAGACATTCCAACAAGAAAGTCGGAGAATAGAGAGAAGAAGAAGAAGAAGAAGAAGAAGAAGAAGCAGCTACTCGTCATCATCATCCTGCGGCCGAAAGGGGGTTGCCTGTTTCCAATGCTGCTCAGGTGATGATATGTGGAACTGAGCGTGGTATTCCAAAAACTTGTTAATCATGGGCCCAAATTGATCCTGTGATGGATCCTTGTGCCGTTCGCTGATTGCTTCGCAAGTCTCCCGCTCGTCTATGAGCTTTTCTGGGAGTTTGGAATAATCTTTCTCCACCTCGATGAGGAACCCGATGAAGTCCCTACAGGCCAGCAGGTTGTTGATAGATTCCAGTGTCGAATGTGACCTCTGGCCCTGTTCCTTGAGAAGCGATCTCCTTGAAGATCCGGATAGTTTCATCAGCTGATCTCAAGGTAAAGGAAGGAGTGAGCAACCCTGGAGACATGGCGAGAACAATTCGCTCCATTTGATGCATTGCATCCAGGGCTTCTTCCTTTACCTTGTCTATCTTTTCCAGAATGAATTCCAGCTGATCTATCCGATAGTCCAGAGTGGACATGGTTTTGTTGAGGGCCCTTGGATGGCCGAAGACACCGAACTTGACCAGATCTTCGACTGAACAGTCGAACATTTGTTGGAAGGTCTCGTGTTGGAGTCTAGCATGCTCTAACTCTATTGATATGGGAACTGCTAATGCTTGGAGTTCCTTATTCGCCTTTCCGATGTTTAGATATAGATTGACATACTCAGCGATCACTCTTTCACTGTCCTTGAGGATCTGGCTCCTCCAAGCAAAAATGGCCATACCCTGCTCACCGATCTTTGAATATTCATTGATTTTCTCCTGGCTGAGAAGCTCAGAAGTCTCGGCGGCAGTTGTGGGAGGTGCACTACCCATCTTCTGTAAGGCTTGAAGCAGATATTTGTTCTGCTCCTTCAGTAGCCTTTTCTCTTCTTTCATTTCTTGAAGCTTTTTGCAGAGGGCATCGACTGCGGAAAGAGCTTCCCCCTGGAGACTTTCAGAAGACGTCCCCATTGTGACTTGGGTCACAGTAAAATCTGTCGGAGACAGATCTTTTTTCTCCTTGAGGGGATCAGGGTATGCTATTTCCATAACTCTCTCACCTGCAGTACTTTGGGAGAAGCGTGTTACAGGCTTCTGCCTCTTTGCCCCTTTGGCTAGAATTACAGAAAAGTCCATCGGAGCGATGGGAACTTTCCTCTTTTGTTGGCTCAGCTGCTGAGAGATCCAAGCTGGTCCTATAGAAGAAGGACCAGAGACAGAGGAGGAGGGAGCTACAGTAGAAGAGGGGAAAAACGTGGAGACACGCGGCGGTGGCATTGAAAGAATAGCCGAAGACGTACCCACGGGAGGAAGGGAAACCGCAACTGTAGAAGACATAGGAAGGGAAGGGAGCTCGAAGATGAGGGAAGAGATGGAAGAAGACAAATCAGCGAGGGAGGAGAAGATAGACGAAGAGGTGGGGGAAAGAGTAGAAGAAGGGACAGAAGACACGACCAAAGGGGTGGTCACTTCAGACACCTGAGGAAGGGGAGGAAGAGAGGAAGAAGGGACAGAAGGGACCTCGGTTGTTGCTGCTGTGCCGACATCCTGAGTGGATGGGCCCATGGGAACATCCTCCATTGTTTCCTCCTCCAGAGTTATAACCTGTTCTTGTACTGTGGAAGGAGGACTTTCAGGAGTTTCCTCTTGGGTGGTACTAGACTCACCCTCTACACCTTTGCCTTTTAACTACTTTTTAGACCTTGGAGGTGCGCTGCCTAATGGGGAAGTTGTGAAATCTACCCCGAGGTAGATCAGCCCGTTCATGCGGCACCAGTGCTCTGTTCTCCGCATAGTCTCCTTAACCCTCTCCTCAATTGTTTGAGGAGCCTTGCTTCTGTCAATGGCCGGGAAGGGCCAATCATCCCCTTCCGTTTCATTATACACCTTGTCCGTTTCATCTTCCACAGTTTGGAAGCCTTCGGGGACAATGGCCACTCTGTATTGGATAATTTCTGCCAATGCTAAGCGAGAATGATCCTTTCTTCTGAGTTCCACCTCGTGGATGACGTCAATGTAAATATCCTCAATTTGAGGGACATGGATCGGATCAAGCTTAGCTCTTGGCAGGCAGCCCCTTGGGTCAAAGGTAGGCCTGGCTGGGAAGTCGTGTTTCAAATTGAGCAGCTCCAGCTCTACGAACATTTCCCTTGCCTTGTGATGGGTGGAGCATGTGTATCGGCCCACTGTGAGGGGGAAAGGAGTTCCGCCCTTCTTTCTTTTGAGGCATTTCTCATGGTAAGTGACCAGCTGCCTTGATAGCTCTAGTAGAATCAGCTTAGGTCCAGCATACCTTGGTAGCCTGGTTGGTTCACCCAAGAATTTGACCGCCCTCAGATAGGTGAATGTGGGAAACTGGGTGAACAGGGCCCCCCATTTCTCCACAGTTGACACAATGTTCTTGATTGTGCGACCATGAGTTAGATTTGGCCTCAACAGGAAAATGATGTGATAGAAGAAAGCATCATTAATTTTGGCGAATTGAGGGATGATGTTCTCCAGCCTCAGTTCTGGATAATATTCATATATTTTGACCTGAGGCCAAATTCCACTTCGGTTCAGCCCTGGATAATCCCTCTCCGACGCTGCAGCGTAGACTACGTAGGAGTTCATATGGAACACTCCCGTTGTGGCGAACTGTTGTAGCTGCTCAGAGATGGTGCTGCTTATTATCTCTCCCCAGCAAAAGCGCTAATCGGGCAAGTTTTTATTCATTGTCTCCAAATACCTCAGCATCCATTTATGGAAGTAGTGGGCGTCAGAAAGCCCGAAGACTCTGCTCAGGAAAGTGATAGTATCACTAAGTTCTTCTGAGAAATCACTGCGGTGGATGGTCTGGGGCCACCGGGTTACCACCTTCTTGTTCTTTAAGTATACCTCGTTCATCATTTGCATACACTGGTCTTTATTGTCTTCCCAGGCCTTGATACACTCTTCTTGGCTGACGGCCACAAAGTGCCGGTGGTGAGGGATGCCAAGCATTATTTCAAAATGACGGGCAGTGAGGTTTATGACTACCTCGCCCTTGCTATTTTCGACACATCTTGTGTCTTTGTTGTAACATTGGGCAATCACCATCATGAATTCGTTGTTGACGGCACTGACAGGGATTCCTCCGGCGAAGTGCAGGGCACTGCCTATCAATTTGTCCATCCACGGAATTCTCGTAACCTTCTGAGTTCTAACCCAGAATTCTTCCATGTCAATGTGACCCAATTCTGAGTCTCTGACATCCATACTGCATTCAGCCTGTGATTCGGGCATCCTGACCCTTTGATATTTGTACTTCATTTCTTCCTCTGTAAGCTTAGCCTTTCCTCTTGGTTTGGTGGGTTTCTTGCTTGACGTAGACATGTGTTCTTTCGAACTCAGTTGCTGATCTGCATGAAGAAGAAGCGAGACCCAATCCAAAAAGGTTGAATTAGCCATTTGATCTTCCATTGGAATGCTAGCAAAAGAAAGAGTTAGAGATTTTAAGGTTCAGGGCGCAGGGTGCATGAAAAATGTAATTTGCAGGCCAAATAGATAAGGCGCATAGAAAAGGAGTGTTGCAGAGGCTAAACTGGCGCCAAAGGCGCATGGCGCATGGATGTTGCATACTGCATTTTATAGAAGGGCGCATGAGAATTGTGTGTTACATCGAGATTTGGTGTGCCCTTTGGCGCATGGATGGATCGTGTAACATTGACTTTTCGTGCACCAAAGGGATATGGCACGGCGCACGAAGGGTTTACACAACATGATGTTGTTATAATCGGGGATGCGCCTGCGCCTTTATAGCTTTGTACTTAGCGTAGATATAACTTTTGTTGCATGGAAGCTGGGTGCGCCATTGGCGCATGGAAAAGGGATGCAACATGGACGGATGGTGCACCATGGGCACAGGTTCAACACTTGTAGCATGCGAAAAAGGTGCGCCTTGAGGGCGCATGAGTTCAAGATGCAGCAGGATAAAAGGGTGCGCCATTGGCACGGGTTTTACTCATGTAACAGGGTGGGTAGATGCGCCATGGGGGCGCAACTGTTCTTAGTGTTGTAGGGGTGACAGATGCGCCAAGGAGAAAAACAAAAAACTGAACTCTTAAAGGGGGTTTTACATGATTCTTAGATTTCTTCTCCTTTTTTCTTTTTAACACGCTCAGTGGGCAAACGAAACGGTTAAAACCAAGAGGATTACAACCATGGTTTCAAGAAAATGACCTTCTCCAGCAGATTTGGAAAGAGGAAGGATAGCATGGGGGGCAGACAGCAAACGAAGGAGGCTAGGCCAACATGTTTCATTTCAAAACCAACCAACAAGCCAAAACCTAAACCAAGAACACACTAGGAACTGAAAGCACAAAACGCACAAGAGAGAAATAACACCTCTTACCTGGATATATAGCAAAAGTTGCAATGGGTCCACAGGGCGATGAAAATGATGGAGCAGAGGCTGACAAGTTCAGAACGATCACGTGCTCAATCAAAAAGTGAAAATGACATTTGGGCGCGCACTTATATATACAAAAACTGGTCATAAATGCACCAACCACTTTTTCAAAGGCGCATGAGATTTGTTGTCGACAGGAGAAAGTGTGCGCCCTTTGGCGCACGAAAGTATTTGACAACAGGAGACAAAGTGTGCCTTTGGCGCGCCAAAAGCATTGTCGACATGAAGTTATGTGCGCCCTTTGGCGCACAAAAACATGGTGTTTCAATAAGATTATGTGCGCCCTTTGGCGCAACAAAAGTTGTGTCAACAATAAGGCACATGCGCCTTGGCGCATGCAAGAGAGACTCAACATCCTTTGGTGCACCGAAAGATGTGTTAACATGGAAAACCATGTGCCAAAGGCTTTTAAGGGGGCGCACCAAAAGTTAGTGTTACAAGGATATTTCATGCGCCCAGCCAAAAAAGGCTCAAAAAAGACTAAGTTCGAAAACTAGATTTCCCGGGAAGGGATTTTACAACGTTTTGAATGCGAGGTATCCCTAACGAGGGATCAAAACAAAATTTTCGGTATGGTTATCGGTAAAATTGCCCTTGTCAATTTTACGGGATAACAATATGAAGAGGAGAATCCTTCCTCCTCATTCGTGTTAGCGCATTAGTTACTAATTAATACATTGTTTGTTTGTAAACAATAGTTATGTAGTTATAACTGTTCTTTCCTCCCACGTAGCCTATATATATTTGGGCTTGCTATTTTTTTATACACGCATTGAATAAAATCTATTCCTGTGCCATCATTGGTATCAGAGCCTCTGTTCATCCTCTACCTGCATGGAAGATTGGAGTGCCTATTTTTGGAGCAAGAAAACAGTTTCTTTTTTCATATTCTTTGTGTGCTGTGCGTGGACAGTGACCAAGGAAGGAAGCATGAAAGAATTACTGTGCATGGAGAATTTTCTGAGCAAACGTTGTTGTGCATAAAGGAGGCAAGCTGCCACAGGAAAAGCCAGCACTGAAAAAAAAACATATCTCAACGTTGTTGTTCTCCTTTGGACCTTGTGCGTGGCAGCCTGCAAACTTTTGGCTTTAGAAGTCTTTCTCTGGCACTTGCTTGAATGTTGAGAAGTGAAAAGGCCTGGAGAATTTTCTGAGTGTGAATTATTTTTATCTTTATTGTCTCTGAACTCAGACCAAAACATGTTGAGCAATTGGCATTTTTTTGACTGGAGTGATAAAGTAAGAATTTTGCAGACCTGTTTCTTTTTTATTTAAAGCACCCTTTATTGGCGTGGAGACTACACAAACCTTTAACGCAGCGGTCGGTCCACAATCCTCATCTTGGCGTCAGAATTAACCATCACGTGGCGGTTAAAATTTTTTGTTGTTGTGCACAAAGAAACAATGCCATCCCTGTGCATGTCAGCAAACCAGTAACGAGGAGGCTGGAGATCATGTGGAACCTGCAGTGTGAAGAGCTTGGCATGAGAGGCTAATCTAGACATCATTTCCATGTATATGTCACAAATTTTGGATGCACAAAGCACCGTGAGCAATGCACCAAATATTTTGGCACTAAGCAATAACGAAGACACCGCTGGACTGTTCTTTGCCTTGGTCAATGAGCTCCGCAACATTGGGAATATTCTCTTTAACAAGATTGTGTGCCGAGGACTATTGGAGTATTTTTGGTTCAACATTTGATGTCAAGCATGGAGGATTCATGTAGAA
The DNA here is from genome assembly GCA_019776745.2 of Taxus chinensis. Taxonomy (NCBI): domain Eukaryota; kingdom Viridiplantae; phylum Streptophyta; class Pinopsida; order Cupressales; family Taxaceae; genus Taxus; species Taxus chinensis. The sequence goes on along the minus strand of CM034156.1, from coordinate 38,520,740 downwards.
CTTGAATGTGGCTATGATGTAGATGATGAACGTGAAGTAGAACACCCATAGGAGCATCCGCGTCTCACCGCACGAGCCTATAGAGCCCATCTTCAGGATAGATTCCTTCAGTAAGCATTGTAGCCTTTTTTTAAAATAAATAAATAAATAAAATAAAATTTTGAGTTTTTGAAAATGTCTGCTCCAAAAATATTGCTATCTGATGCCCAACTCTTGAAAGGGCCAAATTTCGCCACATGGAAAACCAAGATGTGGACGATTCTTCAGTTTGAACATCTTTGGGGGATCGTTTCTGGCAAAGACACCGCTCCCACAGATGCTAATCTGTTGGCTAAGCATGAAAAGGCCGATGAAAAAGCACTAATGCTTATCACCCTTAGCCTTTCTGATAAGGTTCAACCTTACATTTGGGAAGCAACCACTTCCTCTCAGGCATGGACCATGTTGTGTACCATCTATGAAGCCAAGAATCTGATGACGAAGTTACATCTTCAGAAAAAGCTTCACACGATGAGTATGCATGATGGCGAATTAGTAGAAGCCTTCTTGCGGCGTGTGGCCGAGTTACACGCCAAACTTTTTTCTCTCGGTGAACCGATGGACGACAAGTTGCTAGTCCCACTCACCTTGCGAGCTCTTCCTTCCTGGTTTTAGACATTGATCACCACGTTGACCATCACTCAACAAGAGGTGATTTTTGCCACACTAGTGAATTATCTCTAGCAGGAAGAAGCCATTCAGAATGTTCAAGAAGCCTTCGAAGAAAAGGCTCTCATCATGAGGTAAAAGCATAAGCCTCATAAAGGGTAGTCAGTCCCCCAGAATCAGAAGTAGCATCCTCAGCAGTAAACTTCTTAGCGGCCACCATAGTGGCCACCTCAGAAGCAGCAAAACAACAAGGCGGATCGATGGTGCCACATTTGCTCCATAGATACACACACGATTGCAAATTGTTATTACAATAGTCGCAAGTATGGAAACTCTGGCAAAGAGAGCACTTCTGGCCAAGGATATTCCAAGAAATCTTGATGGCATGCTCGTAATCAAAGGCAAAAGGGTCATATTGTTGCTCAGCAGGATGCCACCTCTGAAGAAGAGGTTTCAAACACAACTCATCCGGACATTGTCCTAGTCTCACAAACTTCAGCAATCGTTAGAAAGTGTCTGGTTGATTGATTCAGGCACCAGCAAACACATGACTGGAAATAAGAAGTTGTTCCATACCCTGAGTGACCGGCCCACTAGAGATCGGATCACCATCACATAAAATCAGGAGTATATTATGGCGGGGATTGGTGATGTCATCATTCCTCTTGGAACATGAAGATGTAAACTCATGAAGGTGCTATATGGTCCAAGTTTGACCTCAAATCTCTTGTCTGTGAGTCAACTTCTTGATCATCAAATGCAGGTTGAATTCTTTTGCTGAAAAAGGGGTCAAGTCATACATCATTTCCCAGGGAGACTCAGTAATTTCTCAAGCATTTCTGAAGGGCCGTTTATTTGCATTGGATGCGGTCACTTCATCTAGCATTACTCTCTCTGCTTCAATGGTAGAGTCCATTGCACTATGGAACTTTTGATTCGGTCATCTTTCTGTCAGGGCTCTACATCAACTTAGTGCCAAGGAAATGGTAAGAGGGATTCCTCCACTCTCCCATTCCTTACCTGTTTTTCTTGGGATGTATTGCGGGCAAAAAACATAGAGGGTCAGGATGTCTTGCGGGCAAACAACATAGAGGTTCATTTAAATAGAGCTCTTATCATTCTACAGAGCATCTTTTTCTTCAATGGCAGGTCACTACACACTATCAGATCTATGTGGACCCCTACCAGCTAGCTTCAAAGTTTTTGAGTACTTCCAGCTCATCATTGATGATTACTTAGGGAAAATGTGGGTATATTTTCTCTCGAAAGAAGAGTGAGGCATTTGCCAATTTCCAAACCTTTTACTAGCATGCCACCAAGCATAGTCTAGGAAGCCTCTCCTTCTCCTCTGCTCAGATTGAGGGGGGGAATTTGTATCAAAGAAGTTCTTAGCATACCTGAAGCATCATGGCATTCAGTAACATCTGACTGTACCCTACACTCCCCAATAAAATGGGATTTCTGAGTGACACAACAGGACTGTCATGGAGATGGCTCGTTGTATGCTCTCTACCACTAAGTTAGAGGATCAGTTTTGGGCATAAGCAGTCTAGATAGTAGTGTATCTACTCAACTAGGCACCCACCAAAGATCTTACAGAACAAGACACTGGAAGAGGTATGGACTAATCGTAAACCTTCTATTCATCATTTGAGAGTTTTTGGGTGTACTGCATATATGCATGATCTAGATGAGAGAAGGAAGAAGATCGATCCAAATACACTGCCATGTCTTTTCTTGGGGTATAGTACTACCTCAAAGGCATATCGTCTCATGGATCCTGAGATGAAGAAGATATACAAGACTCGAGATATGGTGTGTGATGAGTCATCCTTTAACTCCCTGCAAAAAAACAATGGAGATCCAGTACCGACCTCGTCGCATAGATTGCTCACACATCTAGATGATGGGCAAGATGATTCTTCTTAGAGAGAAGAAGAGCTAAGTGGAGACTTGTGCGTTGATATAGGCACACTGGAAAACACATCTTCACATCAGCAGCAAAAGCACCAACGTCTGAAATGGGTCCAGAATACTATTAGGGATGCACACCTGAACTCACTTCCAAGTACTTCTATAGGATTCAGAACACAAAGTCAAGCTAGAAATGAGGTAAATTTTGCACTCATGAGTTCAGTTGTTGAGAGCACCGAACCTGACACTGTTCGTGAGGCATTAGACCAACCATAGTGGAAACAGGCTATGGACGCTAAATATGATTCCCTAATTCAGAATCAGACGTGGGAACTTGTCGATATGCCTCCAGGTAAGAAATCCATTGGCTGCAAATGGATTTTCAAAACAAAATATAAGGAATATGGTTCAATCGACAAACAAAAAGCATGACTTGTTGCAAAGGGTTATGCTCAAGCAAGAAGGAATTGATTATGACAAGACCTTTGCACCCACTGCGAAGATAAAAGACATCAGAGTTGTATGTGCACTGGCAGCACAAAATCAATAGAAACTTCAGCAGATGGATGTCAAGAGTGCTTTTCTGAACAGTGATCTAAAAGAAGAAGTATACATGGCCCAACCTGAAGGGTTTGTAGATGAGCATCAACCACACAAGGTATGTCATCTGATAAAGTCACTTTATGGACTCAAACAAGCACCTAGGGCATGGTATATAAAATTTGATGATCACCTATTGCTAGCATGGATTCACTCGTAGCCCCTCAGATACAAATTTGTATATCAAGAAGGTAGGAACAAAGATTGTCATTCTAGTTTTGTACGTAGATGATCTTGTGATCATAGGAAGTTCTGAAAATATTTTTGATGATGTAAAGAATGATCTGAAGAAATCCTTCGACATGACTGATTTGGGGCTACTTCACTACTGTCTTGGCTTAGAGATATGGCAGAAGAAGAATCATATCTTCGTCTCCCAGATGAAATATGCCAGGACACTCCTAGAAAAGTATCGAATGTCAGATTGTAAACCAATGTCCACACCTATGGAAAAAGAATTTGTAATTATTTAGATTCTAGGATTCACCGCAAGTAGATGGCACTCACTACAGGCATCTTGTGGTGAGTCTCATTTACTTGACTTATACTAAGACCAAATTCTTTGCTTCTGCAGTGGTTTTGATCTTCATAGTGGGTGAAATAGTCTCATAATATTCAATTCCTTCCTAGTGAGCATAACCCTTTGCAACAAGTCATTGACTTTGTGTTTGTCAGTATTGAACCATTTACCTTATATTTTTTTTGAAAATCCATTTACAGCCAATGGATTTCTTACCTGGAGGACAGATCAACAAGTTCCCACGTCTGATTGTTAAAGTAGGGAATCATATTTAACATCTGTATCCTATTTCCACTGTGGTTGGTATAATGCCTCACGAACAGTATTCAGGTTCGGTGCTATCAACAACTGAACTCATGAGTGCAAAATTTACCTCATGTCTGGCTTGAATTCATGTTCTCGCACTCCCGTAGAAGCACCTGGAAGTGAGTTCAAGTGTGCATCCCCAATAGTATTACTGGACCCATTTCAAACATTGGTGTGTTGTTACTGATGTGAAGATGTGTCTTTCCAGTGTGCCTACGATCAATGAATAAGTCTCCACTCAGCTCTTCTTCTCTTGAGAAGAGTCATCTTGCCCATCATCTAGATGTGTGAGCAATCTATGTGACGAGGTCGGTACTGGATCTCCATTGTGTGGCAGGGAGTCAAAGGATGACTCATCACAGGCACTACATCTTGACTCTCGTAGATTTTGGGGTTACATGTCTCAAGATCCATGGATGATATGACTTTAAGGTAGTACATTATACCCCAAGAAAAGACATGTCAGTGTTTTAGATTGATTTACATCCTTTTCTCCTCTGAAACATGCATATATGCAGTACAACTATAAAACTCTCAAATGATAGATAGAAGGTTTACGACCGGTCCATACCTCTTCCAGTGTCCTGTTCTAGCCAAGATCTTCATGGGTGCCACAGTTGAGTAGATACACTGCTGGATCTGGATTGGAAAATCTGCCCAAAACTGATCTTCCAACTTGGCGGTGGAGAGCATACAATGAGCCATCTCCATGACAGTCCTATTGTGTCACTCAGAAGATCCCATTTTGTTGGGGAGTGTAGGGTGAAGTCAGATGTTGTTGAATGCCATGCTGCTTTAGGTATGCATAAGAACTTCTTCAATACAAATTCCCCCCCTCGATTTAAGTGGAGGAGAAGGAGAGGCTTCCCCTAGACTACCTGAAATGGCTTGCTAGTAAAAGGTTTGGAAATTTTTGAAAGATGCCTCCACTCTTCTTCTGGAGAAAATATACCCACATTTTCTGTGAGTAATCATCAATGATGAGCTGGAAGTATTCAAAACCTTGGAAGCTAGTTTGGCAAGGGTCCGTACAGATTGGTGTGTACAACCATTGAAGATGCTCTTGTAGAATGATAAGAGATCTATTTGAATGGAACTTTGTGTTATTTTACCTACAATACATCCTGAGCAAATAGGTAAGGAATGGGAGAGTACAGGAAGCCCTCTTACCATTTCCTTGGCACTGAGCTGATGTAGAGCCCCAGAAGAAAGATGACCATATCACAAAGTCTAAGTCCATAGTTACAGTGGACTCTGTCCGTTGAAGCAGAGAGATTCAATGTTAGATGAAGTGATTAAATCCAGTGTAAATAGACGACCCTTCATAAATTCTCAGGTTGATAGATAATTCTCCCTGAGAAATGATACAGGACTTGACTCCTTTCTAAACAAAGAATTCAATCTGCATTCTCTAACGATTAAGAATTTGACTCATAGAATCCCAAGATATTTGAGGTCAAACCTGGAACATAGAGCACTTCATTAGTATACATCTTTGTGTCCCAAGAGGAATGATGATTTCACTTTTTATTGGCAATTAGTCTTGATTAAATCTGAAGACATGGTGATGAGATCTCAAGTGGGCAAGTCACTTAGGGTATGGATACAAGTCTTTCTTGTTGTCCCCTCACATAATATTCATTTGAATCAATCAAAGAAATTTCTGACCCATGCTGTAATTGTTTGTTATGACATAGGACACATGTGTGATAGATCTATTACCAAAACATGTCTGAACCTCCTCATCGAATTAGGGCATCCTGCTGAGTCTTTAGTAACCATCTACCTTGGGGTTTTGACCTCTAATTATGAGCATGATCTGGAAGTTCTTAGACAACCAAACTATGTGGAGTAGAATGTGAATGCTTTGATCAATGTATTGGAATGTTTCCATGTTTTGTCTTCTCTACAAAACTTATGTAAAATAACAGTACCTGCAGTCTGTTTCAAATAACACAAGTGTATAAAATGTGAGGTTCTTCATCGATTTAACCTTGTTACTTGAGTGGCTACAACCTGCAATTAGTCAAGTTGTGAGTGGCCAGTTGATAAGGTCCTTGTTAAGGATGACCCATGCTCTCCACAAATGAAGGTCTGGGGAAGCTGACTGCACTGTTCAAGCCTTATGTTCCTAGGCCTAGCTAATTGAAGAATGACTTAGGATTTGAGACCTGGCTACCTGTAAGCTCCATGGTTGAATCAGGGTTGCTGCTTGGCTTGAATCTGGAGATAATTCAACCAGTTGTGGTACCAAAGACAACTCCTGAGAGTTAGATTTTGTTATTTTGGTCAACGTTTTATTCAAGGTGTCTTAACAAATCTTGCAGAAGGAAGTTGATAGCCTCCATCTCCTGGAGTGGGACTTCAGGATAAATTAGGGGTTTCTCTCACCTTGGTTCACTAAGGCAGAGACTACTAAATTAGTGGAGGACTCAGCCACACGCCTCTGTGAAGGCTGGTGCTACCCATTTCTCATCATGCATACTGAGTAATCTAAAGAGTTAGTCAAGATGCATTCCCTTCCCATTTAGATTATTGGCACTTATAGATGGTGCTCAACTGTGGTCTCTCAGCTTCCTGTAAGAAACCATGTTATGCTTCTCAATACACATCTAAGGTTGAACCTCATCAAAAAGGCTGGGTATAAGCATGTTTAAATGCATAGGAATGAACATGACACCTTGTATCATTTTTAAATATAAAAAGTTAGCGTCTGTAGGAGTAATTCACTCCCCCTTGCTAGAACATATATAATTCCAACAGATATTCATATTACCCTTAAGAACCGTCATACAATCATTAGAGGTTTCCATTTGGAAAAGTCATTTTCTCATTTGACAACTTGGGTTCATCAACGATCTCATAGAAAATCCGAGGTGCAGACATTATCTCAAAAATCTACCAGCATTTAATATTGTATTACATAATTTTCCTTTGAAGTGATTTAATGGTTATGAAAATATCTTAGTAAAGGAAGCCTATGAAAGATGGATTCATATCTCCTTTCTGCAGAGAAATTTGTATCATCTCCATAAGCAAGTGGAGTGATAATCTAGCTTCACTTTATCATCCCACATCTGGTATATTTCTAGGTTAATCATTTTAACATTCCTATTCATGCTTAATAAGCTATTTACTCTTGGATTGTCAAACCAATGAGTTCTTCTATAGTTCAATATCAATAATGACTCAAAGGAATTTTCATCCAGTCCTTGCTAGTGCTCCTTTCACCACATATGTAGCAAGAAATCAGTCTTATTATGTCCTCATCCTGGTTACTAGGGTAATAAAACCTCTCGACCCTTAAAATCCTCTATTCTTGTAAGTCATTTGGGAGATGGCACTTTCTTGCATCTTCTTACTTTCCACATACGCGGGTTGTTTCTTCTACCTTAACAAGTTTTGGTAATCCTACTGTTAAAGATCTGCATGAGTCACTCAAAAAAAGCTATTCATCCGCAAGTAAATATAAAACATTTTCCAAAATAGATCTTTCTCGTTGGTTGGTTCTTCAAAGCTTTCTAGACATCCTCCATACTCTAATCCTCTATTCTGAATCTCCATCAAAATGCCAGAAAATTTGGTTCCATTTATTACCTTACAACGCAGGTTTCCTCGAATGGCAATGCCTCTACACGAATGGCGCAGTACTCTCATCAAACAACATAGCATACATAAGAAATTCTTGCATATTTGTAAGTTTCTGTCTAAAGATTCAAAACCTGTTTACAAAGGGTTTTTTGGGATTTCTCATAGGGATAAATTTGCCTTCTGTAGATTGATTCTCTATCTTGCTCAGCAAGGAGTACTTAATGTTTCTTTCACTTTCTTGAACCCTCCTTTTGTAGCATGATGTACAAAACACCATTACATAGGGTGACTCCTTTCTAATTTCATGCTTCTGTTGCATTATTGCTTCCTCTGGGTATAGCCATTCCAAACAAATTAAAATGCACTGATTAATGAACCATTCAAAGTGATCTGGTTTTAAGCTACCACGCATATTCAGGCAAGGATGGCAATATCTTAGCAAACAATTTTCCTTATAATTCAAGTGAATCATCCTTTCCATGAGCAAGCTACCTGACAGGTAATTGTTCTTCTGATACCAATTGATGGCAAAATGAAATCTCTACATCTGTTTCATCTCACACCTTTGTTTCAAAACTCTATTAGGCTACGGCAGAAGATGAGGCTAATGGAACAACTTACCTCTACTTGCACTCCTGCAATTTTTTATTCATCTGAGTTGTATATCTTCGCTTCTTCCTCTTCCTATTCCTGCCTTTATTTTGTAATGCTTCACCAATACTCGAACTTTCTATTTATACCAAATACATGTAGCCAAATTTAACACAAAATCAATACATTACAATGATATTATTGAACTCACACGACTTTGCATCTTCTTCTTCGCTATATACATCATTGTTGTAGAATTTAATAACTAGTTTAAAACAATCACTTATCGATTGGACAATTTAAATAATTACTAACTTTCCTAAATTCACTATAGGGGTCATAATTTACTATTTCAGTTCCCAAAGTTTACTAGGGGAAACTACATTCTTATTGGAATTTGCATGATTCATTTCTAGTTAAAAATAAATTTGTAACATATTTACATGCCTAAGATTTTAGGAATTACGAACTTTCTAACCTATGATTTGCATTCTAAATATATACAACAACCAGCCCTTAGGCTAAACATAAAAAATACATTGAATGATTATTAGAAACTTCTCACCATCGAGATTGTAGATTTTGAGCTCGAAAATACTAGTCATATGGATGCTCAAGCTAGAAGTTCAGTGATTTCCTACATGGTACCATCTTGCCAAACTGGAGATTGTCTAAAGCTAAACAAAAACCTGGACTACAGTTACGACCTGGTCTCGAGATGAGCTGATAGAAATAGTTTCAATCGAAACACCCAAATTTCCTCGCAAACGTTCAAACATATCCTTTGAATAAAGAGCTTAGTAACCTTATGTCATACGAAGTTGATGCTCTATAATTACAAAAAATTAAGAGATTATTTCACCTTTATCAACTAATTACTTGAATAAAATGATATCTACCTTCCAATATGATTTCTTCTTCCATGAAAAATAATGATTCTTTGATGAAGGAAATGGAAGATAAGTTATCAATAAATATAGTAAATGCTACATGTTTTCCTTCACTAGACTAAATGTGAGAGGATTCTTATGATCCTACACATATAGCCCGACATGTGGTATGAAGTTTCTATTATATGCTCAACCTTCATCTGTGAAAAGTGAAACAAATTAATTGTTTCTTTTAAGCCCAAGAAATTTACTCTTCATCCAATATGAAAACACATATACTAGATGTATTATTTATATCATCAAAAGCCACCTTCCCAATCACTACTCCATTATGTCAACATAATTTATAATCATTTAACAACAACATACCATAATGCCATGATGTCATGTTGCAATTAATATGCCTCAAAATTCTTGAACCTTTTTTCCAATGTGTCTCCTTTGGATGTCTCCATGAATCATATAAATTTATAGATGACTTCATACATGTCATGTGGTGGTCTAGTATGCATGTCAAGTACACCAAGTTTCCTACTACACTTTTATACTGGGTGAGATCCTACATTCATGCTCCAATCTTCCTTGTACATTATGGCAATTCATTTTAGGTTTGATGTGGAATGTTGGTTTGTTTTCCATACATTATAAATCTCTCCAAAATTTAGGGTTTACATATCCAGATTGAGACAAAAATGATTCCATGACTCCATTTTTTTTTACTTTAATCCTGTAAAAATGTATCTTCATCAAACCTAAATCAATCATCTCAAACTCTTTCGTTCATGGTTGATTTGAATTCTTCTATGGATTTTTTTACATTTCCAGTAAAGATTATATACATCTATGATATAAGACTTCAATCCAAAATCTCATCATTAATTGTTTCACTTTGATGTAGAGTGTAGGTTCCTTTCTATTTTTGCTAAATCCATTGCTTATCAAATAAGAGTACTACATACATGTACCATGCCCTTAGATTGATTGTTGAAGTATTCAAACGTAGATACATTAATCATTGATATTAGTAGGAGAACCTATTCCCAATGCCCATGGTATGGTCATAACAAAGTGTTGTTGGCACAAAGTACTTCATATTTGTACCACACCTATCAAGAAGGCTGATTAGACATCCATATGACATACAAACCACTTGTGATGGGAAACTGATAACTAATGATAGTTTTCTCTAGGTAAAGCTTTTCTACTAGATTAAAAATTTACTTGACTGTAACTACATCACTATACTTGTAATCATCCTTTGACATACTAATCTGATAGTGCAGGAATAATATTTTATATATTGCTATATCTTAATACAGGGAGCACGCCTTTAATACAGAGGGAAGCTGAGGAACAGCTACATAACTGTTCCAACTAATTATATAGGTAACCCCTGCCGAGAGGCTTGTGAGAGCAACCTGAAAATCAGTAGGGTAACTGGAGCTGAATTTGGTGGTTCAGTTACATAACTGTTCACTAACTTCAACACACCTTGATTGTCGCAGTGAATGATGGGAGGTTTCTCTTCAACAACTACATAACCAAATTGCTTCGCACACAGCTCCTCGTGTAACAATGTATTAATTAAGAGCTCTAATTGTGGTATATTGCATTCCCCCCCTTAATACATTGCTCTTACAAATGTACCCCCTAAACAAATCAAACTTCACCTTGCCGAGAGGCTTGGTGAGAATATCTGCAACCTGAAAATCAGTAGGGCAGTACTGGAGCTGAATTTGGTGGTTCAAGACTTGTTCACGAATGTAGTGACATTCAACCTCAATATGCTTTGTTCATTCATGAAAAAAAGGATTCTTCACAAGCTTCAACACACCTTGATTGTCGCAGTGAATGATGGGAGGTTTCTCTTCAGGAATCCCTATATCTGCAAGAATGCGAGATAACCAAATTGTTTCACACACAGCTCCTCATGCGGAGCGGTATTCAGCCTCAGTGGATGAGAGAGCAACAACAGTTTTCTTCTTGCTAATCCACGAGATAGGTCCAGATCCGAGATGAAAAACATATCCTGAAGTGGATTTCCTGTCATCAACGGATCCTGCATAGTCTGAGTCTGTATATCCCTGTAAGAAGAACTGAGTGTTCTTTTGATACTCCAGACCAAAGTCAACTGTACCTTGGACATATCTCAACACATGCTTTGCTACTATCCAATGACATTTCTTCGGCTCCTGCATAAATCTTGCGAGATAGCTCACTGCAAAGAAAAGATCTGGTCTGGTATAAGTCAAGTAAATGAGACTCCCCACAAGCTACCTGTAGTGAGTGCCATCTACCTATGGTGAATCCTGGAATCTAGATAATTGCAAACCTTTTTCCATAGGTGTGGACATTGGTTTACAATCTGACATTCCATACTTTTCCAGGAGTGTCTTGGCATATTTCATCTGGGAGACGAAGATATGATTCTTCTTCTGCCATATCTCTAAGCCAAGACAGTAGTGAAGTAGCCCCAAATCAGTCATGTCGAAGGATTTCTTCAGATCATTCTTTACATCATCCACAAGATTCTCAGAACTTCCTGTGATCACAAGATCATCTACGTACAAAACCAGAATGACAATCTTTGTTCCTACCTTCTTAATATACAAATTTGTATCTGAGGGGCTACGAGTGAATCCATGCTGCAATAGGTGATCATCAATTTTTATATACCATGCCCTAGGTGCTTGTTTGAAGTCCATAAAGAGACTTTATCAGACAACATACCTTGTGTGGTTGATGCTCATCTACAAACCCTTCAGGTTGGGCCATGTACACTTCTTCTTGTAGATCACCGTTTAGAAAATCACTCTTGACATCCATCTGCTGAAGTTTCCATCCATTTTGTGCTGCCAGTGCACAGACAACTCTGATGGTTTTGATCTTCGCAGTGGGTGCAAAGGTCTCGTCATAGTCAATTCCTTCTTGCTGAGCATAACCCTTTGCAACAAGTCGTGCTTTGTGATTGTTGATTGAACCATCTGCCTTATATTTTGTTTTGAAAATCCATTTGCAGCCAATGGATTTCTTACCTGGAGGCAGATCGACAAGTTCCCACGTCTGATTCTGAATTAGGGAATCATATTCAGCATCCATAGCCTGTTTCCACTATGGTTGGTCTAATGCCTCATGAACAGTGTCAGGTTCGGTGCTCTCAACAACTGAACTCATGAGTGTAAAATTTACCTCATGTCTAGCTTGACTTCATGTTCTAACTCCCGTAGAAGTACCGTGGAAGTGAGTTCAACACATGCTTTGCATCCCTGATAGTTCTTCGGACCCATTTCAGAAATCTGTAGGATGCTCACTGCTAATGTGAAGATGTGTTTTCCAGGTGCCAAGATCAAGAAATGAGACTCCACACAGCTTTCCTGTAGTGAGAAGCCATCATCTTGGTGAAAATCATCCTGGATCTAAATGATTGCAATCTTTTTCCATAGGTGTTGTAGATTGGTTTACAGATCTCCATTGTGTGGTAGGATGAGTCAAAGGCATGATTTCATCTGAGAGACCACATATCGACTCTTCGTAGCCATATCGTCTAAGCCATGAGACATATGTTTGAAGTAGTACTAAACCCCAAGTAATGTCAAGGAGTTCTTTGGATCGATTCTTCTTCCCTCAAGATTGTCAGAACTTCCTGTGATCACATGCATCATATGCAGTACAAAACCAGAAAACAATCTTTGTTCCTACCTTCTTGAATACAAATTTGTATTTGACGACAATGAGTGAATACCTCTTCAATAGGTGATCTTCAAACTGAGCAAGATCTATAAAGGTTGCGGGAGGAAGGAGGATAGTTATAACTGTCTAACAAATACTAACAACAATGCTATCTAAACAAAACTAATCCTCCAACATTGGCCCCCTTGATAGCATTGTTATCAATGAGCCATCTCCATAAAAGTCCTGTTGTGGTTCACCTTCCCGTTCTGTTGGTGGAATAGGGCAACCCAGTCAAATGTTGCTGAATGCCATGCTGAATTTGGTGGTATGCTAAGAACTTCTTTGACACAAATTCAACCCCCCTCGATCTGAGCATGAAAAGAAGAGGCTTCCCAAGCTTCCTGGTGGCTTGCTGCAGTAGAAGATGTGGAAATTTCTCAAATGCCTCACTCTATCTTCCAAGAATTCGGAAATATACCCACATTTTCTGTGGCATGGTAATCAGCCTCAGTGGATGAGCTGAGTAACAAAACCTTGCTTCTTGCTAATCATGACCGCAATCCAAGTGAAAAACATACCCTGAAGTGGATTTTATGTATCAACAGATCATAAAGTCCGTATATCCCTGTAAGAAGAACTGAGTGTTCTTCTGATTCTCCAAGACATCTTAAAGTCAAATGTACCTTGGACATATCTCAAGCACATGCTATTGCTGCTATCCAATGACATTTCTTCGGCTCCTACATAAATCTGGTGAGATAGCTCACTGTAAAGCAAAGATATGGCATGGTATAAGTCAAGTAAATGAGACTCCCCACAAGCTTCCTGTAGTGATGCCATCTACCTGTGGTGAATCCTAGATGATAGATAATTGCAAACCTTTTTCCATAGGTGTGGAAATTGGTTTACAATCTGACATGCCATACTTTTCTAGGAGTTTCTTGGCATATATCATCAGAGAGACAAAGATAATGACTCTTCTGCCATATCTCTAAGCCAAGACAGTAGTGAAGTAGCCCCATAATTGGTACATGTCGAAGGATATTTCAGATCATTCTTTACATCATCCCCAAGATTGTCAGAACTTCCTGTGATCACAAGATCATCTACGTACAAAACCAGAATAACAATCTTTGTTCCTACCTTCTTGATATACAAATTTGTATTTGATAAAGGCTATAAGTGAATCTGCTGCAATAGGTGATCATCAAACAAAAGAGCAAAGACAAATATAAAGGTTGCGGGAGGAAGGAGGATAGTTATACATTGTCCTATCAACAAATACATAACAACAACATGTATTAAACAAAACTAATCCTAACATTCCCCCCCTTAATACATTGCTCTTACAAATGTACCCCCTAAACAAATCAAACTTCACCTTGCCGAGAGGCTTGGTGAGAATATCTGTAACCTGAAAATCAGTAGGGCAGTACTGGAGCTGAATTTGGTGGTTCAAGACCTGTTCACGAATGTAGTGACATTCGACCTCAATATGCTTTGTTCGTTCATGGAAAACAGGATTCTTCACAAGCTTCAACACACCTTGATTGTTGCAGTGAATGATGGGAGGTTTCTCTTCAGGAATCCCTATATCTGCAAGAATGCGACGTAACCAAATTGCTTCGCACACAGCTCCTCGTGCAGCGCGGTATTCAGCCTCAGTGGATGAGAGAGCAACAACAGTTTGCTTCTTGCTAATCCACGAGATAGGTCCAGATCCGAGATGAAAAACATATCCTGAAGTGGATTTCCTGTCATCAACGGATCCTGCATAGTCCGAGTCTGTATATCCCTGTAAGAAGAACTGAGTGTTCTTCTGATACTCCAGACCAAAGTCAACTGTACCTCAGACATATCTCAACACATGCTTTGCTGCTATCCAATGACATTTCTTTGGCTCCTGCATAAATCTGGCGAGATAGCTCACTGCAAAGCAAAGATATGGTCTGGTATAAGTCAAGTAAATGAGACTCCCCACAAGCTGCCTGTAGTGAGTGCCATCTACCTGTGGTGAATCCTGGAATCTAGATAATTGCAAACCTTTTTCCATAGGTGTGGACATTGGTTTACAATCTGACATTCCATACTTTTCCAGGAGTGTCTTGGCATATTTCATCTGGGAGATGAAGATATGATTCTTCTTCTGCCATATCTCTAAGCCAAGACAATAGTGAAGTAGCCCCAAATCAGTCATGTCGAAGGATTTCTTCAGATCATTCTTTACATCATCTACAAGATTGTCAGAACTTCCTGTGATCACAAGATCATCTACGTACAAAACCAGAATGACAATCTTTGTTCCTACCTTCTTGATATACAAATTTGTATCTGAGGGGCTACGAGTGAATCCATGCTGCAATAGGTGATCATCAATTTTTATATACCATGCCCTAGGTGCTTGTTTGAGTCCATAAAGAGACTTTATCAGACGACATACCTTGTGTGGTTGATGCTCGTCTACAAACCCTTTAGGTTGGGCCATGTACACTTCTTCTTGTAGATCACCATTTAGAAAAGCACTCTTGACATCCATCTACTGAAGTTTCCATCAATTTTGTGCTGCCAATGCATAGACAACTCTGATGGTTTTGATCTTCATCAGTGGGTGCAAAGGTCTCGTCATAGTCAATTCCTTCTTGCTGAGCATAACCCTTTGCAACAAGTCATGCTTTGTGTTTGTCGATTGAACCATCTGCCTTATATTTTGTTTTGAAAATCCATTTGCAGCCAATGGATTTCTTACCTGGAGGCAGATCGACAAGTTCCCACGTCTGATTCTGAATTAGGGAATCATATTCAACATCCATAGCCTGTTTCCACTGTGGTTGGTCTAATGCCTCACGAACAGTGTCAGGTTCGGTGCTCTCAACAACTGAACTCATGAGTGCAAAATTTACCTCATGTCTAGCTTGACTTCGTGTTCTAACTCCCGTAGAAGTACCAGGAAGTGAGTTCAGGTGTGCATCCCTGAATAGTATTCTGGACCCATTTCAGACGTTGGTGCTGCTGATGTGAAGATGTGTTTTCCAGTGTGCCAAGATCAACGAACAAGTCTCCACTCAGCTCTTCTTCTCTCTGAGAAGAATCATCTTGCCCATCATCTAGATGTGTGAGCAATCTATGTGACGAGGTCGGTACTGGATCTCCATTGTGTGGCAGGGAGTCAAAGGATGACTCATCACATACCACATCTCGACTCTCGTAGATCTTCTTCGTCTCAGGATCCATGAGACGATATGCCTTTGAGGTAGTACTATACCCCAAGAAAAGACATGGCAGTGTCTTTGGATCGATCTTCTTCCTTCTCTTATCTGGAACATGCATATATGCAGTACAACCAAAAACTCTCAAATGATGAATAGAAGGTTTACGACCAGTCCATACCTCTTCCGGTGTCTTGTTCTGCAAGATCTTCGTGGGTGCCCGGTTGAGTAGATACACTGCTGTCTGGACTGCTTCTGCCCAAAACTGATCCTCCAACTTGGCGGTCGAGAGCATACAATGAGCCATCTCCATGACAGTCCTGTTGTGGCGCTCGGAAATCCCGTTCTGTTGGGGCGTGTAGGGTGCAGTCAGATGTTGTTGAATGCCATGCTGCTTCAGGTATGCTAAGAACTTCTTTGACACAAATTCCCCCCCTCGATCTGAGCGGAGGAGAAGAAGAGGCTTCCCAGACTGCCTGGTGGCTTGCTGGTAGAAGGTTTGGAAATTTGCAAATGCCTCACTCTTCTTCCAGAGGAAATATACCCACATTTTCCATGAGTAATCATCAATGATGAGCTGGAAGTACTCAAAACCTTGGAAGCTAGCTGGCAGGGGTCCGCACAGATCGGTGTGAATGACCTGAAGATGCTCTGTAGAATGATAAGAGCTCTGTTTGAATGGACCTCTATGTTGTTTGCCCGCAAGACATCCTGAGCAAACAGGTAAGGAATGGGAGAGTGGAGGAAGCCCTCTTACCATTTCCTTAGCACTGAGTTGATGCAGAGCCCCGGCAGAAAGATGACCATATCGAAAGTGCCATAGTGCAGTGGACTCTGCCGTTGAAGCAGAGAGAGCAATGCTAGATGAAGTGACCGCATCCAGTGCAAATAGATGGCCCTTCAGAAATGCTTGAGAAATGACTGAATCTCCCTGGGAAATGATGCAGGACTTGACCCCTTTCTCAACAAAGAATTCAACCTGCATTCGATGGTTAAGAAGTTGACTCACAGACAAAATATTTGAGGTCAAACCTGGAACATATAGCACCTTCGTGAGTGTACATCTTCGTGTTCCAAGAGGAATGATGACATCACCAATCCCTGCCGCAATATACTCTTGATTGTCTGCAATGGTGATCCGATCTCCAGTGGGCCGGTCACTCAGAGTATGGAACAACTTCTTGTTGCCAGTCATGTGTTTGCTGGCACCTGAATCAATCAACCAGACATCTTCTGACGGCTGCGAAGTCTGTGAGACTAGAACAATGTCAGAATGAGTCGTATCTGTCTGGACCTCTTCATCGGAGGTGGCATCCTGCTGAGCAGTAATGTGGCCCTTCTGCCTCTGATTACGAGCACGCCATCGGGATTTCTTGGAATATCCTTGGCCAGAAGTGCTCTCTTCGCCAGAGTTTCCATACTTGCGACCGTTGTAATAACAGTTCGCAGTCGTGTGCGTATCCGTGGAGCAAATGTGGCACCATCGATCCACCTTGTGATTATGCTGCTTCTGGGGTGGCCGCTGTGGTGGCCGCTGTGAAGATGACTGCTGAGGATGCTGCTTCTGATTCTGGGGGGCTGACTGCCCTTTCGAGGCTTATGTTTTTGCCTCGTGATGAGAGCCTTGTCTTCGAAGGCTTCTTGTACATTTTGCATGGCTTCTTCCTGCTGGAGATAATTCACCAGGGTGGCAAAACTCACCTCCTGTTGAGTGATGGTCAACATGGTGATCAGTGTCCAAAACCGAGAAGGAAGAGCTCGCAAGGTGAGCGGGACTAGCAACTTGTCATCCACTGGTTCACCGAGAGCAGAGAGTTCTACACGTAACTCAGCCACACGCCGCAAGAAGGCTTCTACTGATTCACCATCATGCATACTCATCGTGTGAAGCTTTGTCTGAAGATGCAACTTTGTCGTCAGATTCTTAGCTTCATAGATGGTACACAATGTGCTCCATTCCTGAGAAGAAGTGGTTGCTTCCCGAATGTATGGCTGCACCTCATCAGAAAGGCTCAGGGTGATAAGCATTAGTGCTTTCGCATCATCCTTTTCATATTTTTCCAACAGATCAACATCTATGGGAGGGGCGTCTTTGCCAGAAACGATCCCCCAAAGATCTTCGAAACTGAAGAATCGTCTGCGTCTTGGTTTTCCATGCGGTGAAATTTGGCCCTTTCAAGAGTTCGGCATCTGGATAGCAATATTTTTGAAACAAATATGTTTCAAAAAAAAAAATCAAAAATGTATCTTTATTTATTTATTTATTTTCAAAAATGGCTACAATTCTTACTAAAGGAATATGTCCCAAAGATGGGCTCTATAGGCTCGTGCGCATTTAATCTCGCATTTGTCATCTGGATCGACACAACTCTTCTCCGTCTATATGTCGAACAAGACTCAGTCCATTATGTCCTCGGATTGCAAGTTTTGGAGACTGGCTAAGAGTAGATACCGATGCTCTTCGGTTCTCTCAAATGCGGCACGTCTCTATGTTGCTTGCAATGTTGCTAACATCTCTAGGCATGACTTTCATGCTCTCAGACTGTTGCATGGGATCATAGGCTGGTTTGTTCGCGTCCATCTTTGATAGCAAATTTGATGAATGAATGAAGGGGCTTAATCTCGTTTTGTTCCGATTTGATTCAAACAAATTCCACATGTCTCCTGATCTTTTGTACGATGCGCTTGCTAATGTATTGCATGGTCTGCGAACAAGTTGAGAAGATGTTGGGGGAAGGAGTCTACCAACGCACACCTGGGTTTTCGGTGGTCGATGCCACTCATGTCAAACTCCACACAGTGCTGATAAGTTGGTCAGTGGAAGAAATCCCTCCAGTGTTTCTTGCTTATCGATCTTATAAAGTTGGTTTATCATTTTGCCATGAGTATTCCCGTGAATAGTGGTTTCTGTAGAAAATATTGTGGTGTGTGTATGAGATTTAGAATATTCCTTGTATTGTTTTTATTTGTAGAACATGGCTTGAAAACAGGAATTTTCTTGGAAGACTATGTTTGTCTTTTATTGTGGTTTGATAACGATATAAACCCCTTTAGAATTGGGGGATTCTATTTGGGGAGTCGTACTGGTTTTACTGGTCTTTCTAGATACCATCTGACTCTTTTGATTACCGTTTACCTTGGGGATTATTGAAAACCCCTCACCAGGCCCTCTGCTATTATTATTACTATGAGCTTATTATTAGATTGGAACCCTCCTGAAGCATGCGTTAATGGGTTTTCTATGACCTTTATGAATATGTTATGCACGCAAGTCATTATCCTATGTGGATAATTCTATGGCTTAATTTTGAGGCACTACTTGGATCTTTGTATCGGTTAAAGTAATATTGGATACATCAAACTCGCATGAATGTCGACATTCTTCAAGTTTGATTGATATGTGATGTCCTCATGCATATGAATTCAGGCAATGCTTGAAATATGAAATTATAAATTTATCTTATACTTTGACCTTGAAGCTTTTCGAAAGACTTTTTGGTAGGAAAACAGATGAATAGGGAAGTTAAGATAACTACCCAAAAATGGAGTCATGCATAGCCTTAAGTAAAGGTGACAGCTACCATAATGGGACTGTGCATACCATGTATGACAGTAAGGATATAAGTCCACCTGAAATTATTTAAATTCTTTATATAGAACAATAATTAATACCCATAAATTGGGGTATACAAGTGGAGGTTGAATTATATAACATGATATATTATGTTATCAGGTAACCAGTAAGGATAAATATGTTATTTCAATACTTGGTTAACGAGTGGAATATTTTGTGGCATTTACGATGATTATATTGTTAGCTAAAAATTGATACTTGCATCTCAATTGGGAGTTGAGATCATGTTGATAATTGTATTTATAGTGGCTTGGACCGCGCTTACATATCCTAGTTAGTCAAATGTATCTTTGACATATTAGCAAAATATGACAATATTGTTGATCATAACTCATTCTTATGAGTTGGACTCTTATACTAGAAATCTTTGTTAACGTAAATATACTCTTAAAATTGTGGGATAAATATCAAATGTATGCTTACATATCATTGATTATCTTTTAAGGTTCGATACTTGGGTAATATCGATGAGTAATATAAGATTGATACTTGTTTTTATTATATAAAATTAATGTCGTTGGTGCTTTTATTTAATTGAAAGATAATATTGTTGGATACTTATATATGTGAAGTAGGTCGAGGGTATTAGGTGAGCGTTATTATTATTACTGTAATTTAAGTATGATTGATTGCATGGTTAAGGTTGTATATCTATTCACTTGGAATTGTGTTCTTATGTAAGCAGATCTTAAGGAAGTGAACATTAATGAGTATGAAATGTATTATCATGAGATGTGCAATTAAGTTTTTAAATGTATGTTATAAATTTATTTGATAAGGAGTATTGCAAGTTTCATTTATTTATATGCTAGATGGCATAAATTATTAGGTGAGGTTTATATCTTATCATGCTCAGTTCTAGCGAACTGACTCTAGTAAATATTTTTGCTGATGGATTATGTGAGTAGATTAAAGGAAAAGAGTGTAAAAGTTTCATCAGTTCAAATTATGAAGTTTTTTGTAGAAAGTTCAATGCGTTGTAAATTTTGTAACTTTTCTTGCAAGGAGTTTAGAAGATCTCTTGTCTTGGTATGTTCGGAAAACTACGTGGTGAAGTGTTCTTTCCCTTTTGTTGTTAGACTAGTAATTTACTTTGGTGAGAAATGATATTCAATCATTACATTGGCATAAGTATTGTAAAACCTTGATTTTCAGAATAAAGTGTTAAGACAAAACTCTCTGTCACCTTGTAATGATGTGATACAAGTAAAATTAAATGGAGTGGTTAACCCTTATAGAAGTTAATTAAAATATATATATTCAGATAAATTAATGTAGAGATTACTTACTTGAGAACAAGAGATTCCTGAAGTACTCAAAGGTGAAACTATCCTTGTAAAGTAAAATTTTATAAATTGATATCCCTAGCTAAACTAGTGAACACTACCCCTTTTGGGTGAACTCTTAAACAAGCTTAAGGGAAAACAATGGTTAGCTTCTGGAAGATAATAAGTTTTAGCAAGTAGGAGAAGACTGTAAGTGAACTGCTCTACAGTGTATAAGAAAATAGCTCAGTTGGTAAGATGAATTTGTGCGAATCATACATTGAATCTTTCTGAAAACATAAATCATGAGTTAAAGAGTGTTTTATCTTGAAATAAATAACCTTCAATCATTTCTACTATGGCTTGCCCTAGCTGTGAGAGTGCCATGTGGTTGGACTTCTATGTGTTCTGTCAGAAAAGGAAAAGTGTATTATCCTTTTGGGTGTGAACGTTTCTGTGTTGACCTTGTGGTCATCCCCGTAACAAGTGGTTCCCAGAGTTAGTTGTAACTTTGTGAAGACATGTTGTGTCATGTTATGTGTCAAAGCAAGTAAAAAAAAATATATCCTGTCTTTTACTGTGTTGTCCATGTGTGAATTTTTGGGTCGTTACAAGAAGCTTTTGCAGATGATCCCACACATGCTCAGTTTCAGAGCTTGAAAAAAGGAACATATGCCTATACATGGAGGACTGCAGAAACATTAATGTTGCTATTCGAGTATGCCAACTAGTGTCGTTAGTTGCAGATATAAGCACAGACACAGCTGATGAAACATATGGCTGGGGAATTACATGCCATTTTAATAGTTCCATAGCTGTTCTTGCTAAAGTGGATAACTCCTTATGCGTAGTCTCCTGTAAGGAAATAACAGGATAGAGAACACCAACAATTATGTCTGTCAAAACTGCAACTCGTCCAGACTTTAATGCTGATATAAGAAAATAGAATTTTGTTTCCATCCATTTTATATATTCTTGTTCCTCAGTATCACCTTTATCATTCTTTTCACCAGAAGAGACCAGCTGTCCATCAAGGACACTCAATTTACTAGCACTGTGAATCTTATTCACATATAGACTGGCTCTTTCCACAAGAAATGTAATCCAATTAAGTCTCTCAATCAGTTTGGACGACTGATGGACCAAATGCTGAATTGAAACGAAGGTTTGAGCAAAAAATGCTAAGAAGATTGCCAATAGACTCTCGTACCTGGGTAGTAGAATGGCCCATGCAATTCAAAACTTCCCCTAATAAGTTCTCTTGCAAAGTGATCTTTGTTGCTGGCATGCAGGAAGGAGACGTCTCTATTAATGTCGCACAAAGTAGAGTAAACCGTTTGGCCACCATGTGAGTTGTAACTGTCCTAGCTAAAGGTTCAGCAAGGCAATTTGTACTTCATGAATATTCTGATATGAAACAGATCCGCCTCTATGAGATTCTCTTCCATGAGTTACATCGTAAAACAAGTAAGATCTCAATAGAGAATATTTGTAATAAATTTCATCAGGTCCCATGGTAACACTCTCACTGTCACATAGTTGATTTTGATAAAATATCTTAAAGGAGAATCCTGAATTTGAGGATGCATTCGATACTGAACAGATAACAACATAGTTGGACATCCTGCTTGTTGGAAGCGCTCAAAAGGGCTTCTACCATACTGCAACATGCCTGCTGCCTTGCTAAATACTATTGCAGGCTGTTGCTGAGGATCCCCGACAAGAACACACCTCGCAGCACCCAATGAAAGTGGAGGAAACACGCCTACTTCACTAGCTGGTAGCTGTGCGCGGCCAACAAAAGAAAACAACACTCCTTTCTCCCCCACGCGGCCAGGGCAAGAAGAAGGAAGGCATCCAGGATCTGCGCACCAACATAAGACGTGAGGAGGTTTCATTGCGGCCAGGGAAGACAGAAAAAAGACGCGCCCAGGAGGAACCATGAAGAAAAATGCCTTGACAGAAAATATTTCGATGGCCTCTCAACCACTCCACACGCAGTCCATCAAAAGAAATCTCACGTGGTCAGAGAAGGATATTGCAGGCAGTCAACAAGAAACATAGAAGATTTGCAATCAGAAATAATAAATGAAGGCAGTGCGGCCACCAGCAAGAAAGAGTCCAACACGTCTAGTAAAAGGAGTCCATAACTTCCCACCAACCGCTAGCTAACAACCCAGTTTAATTGCAAAGTAAGGCAAGGGAGCAGGAATGGCGCATAGGCTAGGAGGAGAGTAAGATAAATGTTTTCTTCATTCAGTTGGGAGGAATGCATTAACTGCACACGACTACCCACAATGACCTCCTCCTTCCATCTGTCCAAAGAAGCAACACGCCCTGAAAAACGTTATTACGTGTGGAAGCAGATTACTTAAGGAAACTATGGTTTTGCGAAGAGTTATACATGTTGTAGAAGGTGCAAAATTCTACCATGAGTTTAATGTCAAAGCTACTTGATTTCTTTTACCCCCCCCCCCCCCCCCCCCCCCCCCGCTTTTTTTTTAAGATGTTATCTAGTTTGAAAAGAAATGGAACAAGACAACCCGATAAGATAGGATCGTACACAAACGACCAAGCAAGAATGAGCAATAATTAATTTCTCCATTACTCTAAATGATAAAACAACATGATCGCCAGCTATAATGACTGACGAAAGAACTAGAGATTATCATTACGACGACAACACAAGGCAACGACTGACTATGACGCCGCCATGGAAAAAAAAAATCTTCCTTTACACGAAACGAGGTTCAGACTACATGAAAATATCAATAATAACATAGAACATCTTAAAGGTAATTAATAATAGTATTGATAAAATTAACACTAAAATCAAATAATCGCCAATCGAAAATTACTTTTGTAATACTATTATTACCATTATTTATTTTATATATATATATATATATATATATATTATATATTTTATTATTTTTAGGATTAAGATAAGAATAATGATAATAATTAATCATATTAATAACAATCAACAAGAAAGATCGAGAAAGCAAGAACAATATTTTCTTTTAATAGGATAATCGCAAGGAAAGTTGCGTGGGCCAACAATAGAAAACATCGACACCCAACACAAGCAGGAATGATGAAGAGGGAGAATTGCAATTGTTCTCTACGACAAGGGTGAAGCCAATAAAAGATCAACAAGATCCCAACAACGTTAAATGCTTCGCAACGCGGTCGCCCAAGAAGAAAAGAGCAATGATGAATGGGGCATTACATATATTAAATCTATTAAAATTATGTATTCTTAACTAAACCAAATCATCTAAATGCATGTGATATTTCATGTGTTTAATCAGTGATAGTTGAAACAAATCATGCATTTAATTAATATCATGAAATAGACATAAAATGAATTTTGCATTCTTTCTTGAACAAAAACATACGCTTGCAAGCAAGTCAGAAATTTCATATTAACTAAATAATGAAAGCTAATTAATCATAAGTGGTTGTGTAATACATTTTTTCTCTAAACTAAATTTGTCTTAACCAAAATGAATGATCAAATCTATTTTTCACTAACATTCGAAATGGATCCATTTTATCTATCACGAAGATGTTATTCTAGTTGGATGCAATCATTTCTCCATTGTAGGTTTGATTTCTTCCATAAAGAAATCCCTCCAAAATAAACTAAAGTAATCTACTTTCTTCTGATGGATTTTAAAGGTTATAATATCGGTTCAAACTAGAAGATGAAAGAAATACACAAAGAACAAATTAAATTATTTTAAACCATATCTTATTACTCTCTTCCATCGACATTGTAGATTACAGTTTTATCTCTTATTCCTTGCTCTATTTCAAACCAAAATTAAGAAACATAAATAATAATAAATTCAATATTATTCAAAACATTTCCTTAATCTAAAAATATTATGCTACAATATTTTAGTTCGAAAATGTTAGTTTTCATTAGGAATAATATAGTTTAAGAAAAATAAAATTAGGTTTTTATATATTCATTGTATTTCTAGGATCCATAACAACTATTATGTTCGATGTAAATCAAATTACTCTAAGAGTATCCAATGACAATGATAATATTTCAGCATTTATGTAACTCTAACATGTTCCATTGAATTATTTTCCATTGATTGAACTATGATTTCATTCTTTCCCATGTATTTTAATCTCTCATTTGCAATATCTACCGTAGATCAAACTCGTTCAGAATTTATGGACATATCTTTACTATATATGTTTCACCCAAAAACAACAATGCAAATAATATCAAAATTAATTTAAGTAGTTTATAAAAAATGCAAAAAATGAGTCATTGAAAAAAGGAAACTATAGTTTATACTAGCTTTATAGGTATATATTAGCGAATCTCACCGTTTTGAGAGGTAGTGGTAATATACATTAACAAACGTGAATTTTATTTTAAAATTTAGGTGGTCTGACGTGGAAAAATAATTTGTATCACAATAAGTTAGGTGAAACAGGTGCCATGTACCACTCGAAATTTTCAAATTCCAATTAAACAGCCCAAATCTTTGTGAATTGGTGAAAAATTGCCACTAATTTTTTTGCCGGGTTAAGATAACATAACACAACTTAATATAAGTACACATAACAAATTGCACCGCTAAATTAATTATCTTAAACATAATTATTGTAAAAATTATAATATTACAAATATGAGTGTGACATTAATTGTACACTCATCCTATTTTAGCATTAGAGATATGCACATGTAATTCTAGATCTAGTTAAACTACCATAATTGAACTTAATATTAGTGCACCTAGACTATTACATTGATAGTGTATTTATCTTAAACATATATATTTTAAGAGTTATAAACTATTGTTTCAATGCATGATGACTTTTTGGAGTAGTTAAAATATTTTCAAGATGCACTGACGCGGAAAATAAGACTTTGGATAATAAAACATATTTAAAGATAATAGTTTTATATGGCATCGACTTCCGTTTCTGCCACCCGCCCTCCACTGCCACCTTGGCCGACCAGGCATTCGGTCTTGTTTGCACGTGGATGCATTTGGTCTCCTCCCAACCACCCAACCTGCAGAATTTTACTGACCATCGCGTTTTTTTTTCTATCTTGCGTGAGAAAGATGGAGTCGGTGGAGGCCTATTTTCTTCACCTAGATCTTTTTTGGATCCTTTATTCAATGTGTATGGTTTGGAGGCACTTAGCTCGTCCTTGGGTTTGTGCGGCTAGGAAAAGTGGACCACGATTTTTTTGTTTTGGCTACTTCCTTGTTCTGCTCTTGCAGTCCATCTTTTAGTGGCCGCTCACCTGGTAAAAATCCTCTCAGCAGATGAACCTGCTCCTGTTTGTACTCTTACCTTGCCTACTCTCTCTCTTGAACATTGCAGGCCGATTGGAGTTGGAGGAAGACGTGTGTGGGTTGTGGGTCTCAGTTCTTTGATTTCCAGCAAATGAATCAATTCACGGGTTCCTCGCATCCCCCTTCCTTGCTCTGCTCCTTCCCTGTTCCAAACGTGAAGGAAAATGGAGGATAGGCACTCTGAAAAATGGAATTTGGGCACAGAAATTGGTTTGTTATGGTGGTTATAGATGAAGCTTCAGGCTAGTGAAGAAGGCGTGTTACCTTCACTTTCTTTGGGTGCTGCGAGGTGTGTTCTGGTCAGGAATCCCTAGCAACAGCCTGCAACAGTGAATAGCCAGGCGGGTTCAGGCATGTTACAGAATGGCAGAAGCCTTTGTGAGCGCTCCCAGCAAGTAGGTTGTCCAACTAGCGTTGTTTTCTGTTTTGTATCGAATGCATCCTCTGATTCGGGACTCTCCTTCAAGATAATTTTTATCAAATCAATTATGTGACAGTGAGAGTGTTACCAGGAGACCTGATGAAATTTATTTACAATGATTCTCTACTGAGACCTTACTTGTTTTACGATGTAACTCATGGAAGAGGATCTCATAGAGGCGGATCTGTTTCATATCAGAGTTGCACAGTGGAAGGAATGGCACTCTGGAAGCTCAGCTTGCAACATATAAGGTATGCTAGGATGTCTGGTTGCTATGATTCTGACATACTTTCTGAAGCCTTGATACTGCTGTTGAAGATGGTTGTGGATGTGTTTTCACTTTCTGTGGGCGGGGGTGCATTGTGCCATATTATCTTGATAGTATTGCAATGGGTTCCTTTGGGGCTGTGAGAGGGGTGTGTTTGATGAAATCTATTCTGCAGGAAATGAGGGTCTACTGAGACCTTAGTTGTCTGTCACCAATCTTTCACCATGGAAGAGGATATCATAGAGGCAGATCTGGGTCATATCAGACTATTCATGACAGGGATTTCCCTGCAAACATTATTTTGGGATCGATGAAGGATAGAGGATTGTCAGGAAACTTGGATGTAGTCTGGATTAACAGTGGAAAGGTGCGTTTTTTTGGTAGGTGACAGATTTACCCCCACTTGAGATCTATGCAATGTTGGAGAAAATGTCTTGGGAGATGAAGGTAGCAGGATATCTTTCAGATTCAGAACCTTAATGTATGTGTTGACTGCCACACTGCACCAGGTTTTGTCCAAGATTGTTGCAAAGCAAATTGTTGTGAGAGTTGCAAAACGGTTCCATCACTTAAAAAAAAGGGGGAAAATGTTCTTGTAGAGATTATTGGTAATGCCATGTGAAGCAATCTGCAGACATAGTCTGGCACTATAACAAGGTGCACTGTGCCAGGTCTGCAGTGATAAATAAGAGACCAGATTTTATTTCCAGCTTCTTAAATGGGCTCCAAAAGTGGATTTTCCATTGTGCTGGATGGATGTCCATGTTCCACTGGTAGCTTTCCCTTTTGACACGCGTTGGGAGGATGTTGGCAAGTATTTTAGACCACCCACCCTGGCCATGAACTCCTACCTGTGCCAACGTGAAGATGGTCGATGTTTGGGTGCCCAACGAGCTTGAAGAAAATGGAATTAGGCTTGGGTTGTTGTTGCTGGTCCGGGCGGTGTCCATGAAACCTACTGAATCTGGAGAAAAAGGCAAGATATTTCTACACTTTTCTACTGTTATTTTATTTAAAATTATTGTGAAATCGAACCACTTTTTCCTTGCATTGATTTGTCAGTTGGATGTCATGATGGGAGATTTCCCTTTCTGCTTGTTTCTTCTTGTTTTAGCTTTTATCGTTGTCAGTATGTTGGTCGAAAGGATGTGTGTGCCCTCTCCTCTGGGTGTTATGTTTCTCTTGCTCGAGTGATAGACCTTCGTCTGTTGTTTATGTATTTATTCTTCTCTGCGATTGAGTTGCAAGTTATTATGTTGATCAAACTAGTATTTTTGATATCATGGAATTAAGTTTACGATAACTATGAAGCCCCTCCCTAGCACCCAAGTTTGTCTTTTGATTTTTTGTTAGCTCCTTCACAAGTCCCTTTGATAACCTTTTGGCATCGAGAAAGGAAGGTCGTAGGATTAGTGTGATCAATGCTTGGGCTAGCCAACTTAGAGTTTTGGTATTAAAACTTGTAGAATGAAAAGGTTTGTGTGCAATGTGTTTTCCGTCTCATGTGTTTAGACTCTTATATTATCTTTCATCTTGTTTCTAGGCTTTTAAGGCCATCCTCAAGAAGTACCTTGACCATCCCTATCAACTTGAACCATAACTAGCCTTTCGGATCAACTAAGCTCGAGGTTTCTTTGTGCGAATCTAGTACCTCGTTGACACTAGAATAGTTTTGGTCTAATCCCCCTCTGTGAATTGTTGTTGATGGCGCTCTTCTATTTTTTCCTAACTTTCTTTATTTCTCCTTTGTAGTGTTAACGCTATTAATTAATATTGGTCGGTTTTATGCACGTAATTACCTTAATATTTTGTGATGGAAATTTCCTTAAATGTGATTAATCTTCGGAAAAAAAAACTCATCTTTCATTTGATAGTCTTATGGATTCATAGCGGAAGGTTTTGTTTTGATAATGTCACTTAGAAATTATGTTTGTATCTATTGTGCGACGGTTGACTGTGTTACCAAGGGTTGCCTTAAAATATGGTTGTTTTGGGAAATGGGTAATTTATTTTAAATTAACCAAACATTAATATTGTTGTAGAGGTTTGTAAATCTTTAGTGTTAAAAAAAAAATTGTTGATGACATTATTGTATCCTCTTGTGTGACAGAACTCCCTTCTTCTCTCACGTGTTTGCTACTAGCCTGTAAGACTTTGACCCTTCTTGGATGATTGGAAAATCTTGTAGTTAATGGTAAAAACTAGTATACTTGCCTTCACTTCGAAACTTATGTTGTGTGTATACTCTAATTGATTTCCGGTTTGAAACTCAATTATACATGGCTTTTTGTGTTAATTTCTGAAACCCGTGGTTCCCCTTTCTTGGGCCGATCAACTCTTGTTCTTTTAGAAATATATTATTTTAGTCTATGCGTTTGGTACCTTTGATAAATATCTAGATGGTTGGTATATATATCAAATCTCAATCTTGTAATTATTGTTTAATTACTTACTTGATGGGAATTCTATTTTTTGCTAGATTGTTTGTTTTCTCCTTATAGTGCCAAGGGCCATTCTCATATGATTGCTATACTTTCGTTGCTTTTACTCCTAACTGAAGTACAAGGTCTTCTCCTTCTTTGATTGGCATGATGGAGATTTTATTATAACTTGATGTGTTGATAGTGTTTAGAGGTTTAACCCAATTCTTGTAATAAAGTGCTTCCCTTTGTGGTATTGTTAGATAATAGTTATGGTGGTTTTGTGTAGCCTTATCTTGCTCAGTTCTCGCGAACTGACTCTTGTGGAAAAATTTGCTGCAGATGGATTTTGCGAGTAGATGAGGGATAGATTTGTAGATTTTTACATCAACCTCAGTGAGAAGTTCTTTTGTATGAATCCTTTTTATATTGTTCAACTATTGATAACATCTAGTGGAAATTTTAGAAGAGGATCAATGTCTTAGTGTTTTGTATCGTGGATTATGTCGTCTTAACTTTGGAACCTTGAATTGTCTGTCTATCTTGGAAAATAAAAGAAAGTTGGATTACCGCTTGTTGAGTGACCTTAATGGATTATCGGTATTCTAAGAGTTGATGTAACCTTATTTCGTTTTCGTAAATGAATATTGTTAAACTTTATCCCTACAATTAAATGTTGAGTTAAATCTTTCTAAGACTTAGTAATTGTGAGTTATAAGTAAAATAAAATGGGATGTTTAATACTTATAGAAGTTAAACTAAAATTCTTATTGCAAACAAATTAGTGTAGAAGTGACCCACTTGAGAGCATGTAATTCCATAAGTGATCAAAGATGAAATTATCCTTTGTCAAGTAACATTATATAACTTGATATCCCTAGCTACACTAATGAACACCATCCCTTTCATGGTGAAATTTTTAAACGAACGTAAGGGAAATCTATGGTTAGATCTGGAAGATAATAAGATTTAATAAACAGGAGAAAACAATTTTGAAACCACGCAATCTATCTCTCAGCCATTAGAAGGTAAATTGTTTTATTTTTATAAAACTCATTTAGTAAACCCTAAGTAAAGTCTTTAATAATTCTGGTTAAGTTTTCAAGTTTCAATTATATCTTGGTAATAGCTAATGAGGCCTTGAAGATGATTTCAACTCAACCTTCTCCCTCTAACCTTTTTCCAAGGTGCCTTGTCTTTCTTCTCTTAAGTTTGTTAAACGCAAACCCATGTTGTCATATGGGCATGAACAAGTTCTAGTAGCGTAAGTGTTAATAGATGGCCTTGTGAAATTAAATTACCCCTTTCTCTAAATAAACGAATTAAGCAAATGAATGTCATAATAGAGAAGATTAAAGATGATTACTCAGTGTAAAAAGAATAAACTTAGCCTGGTAAGATGAATTGTATGAATCATATCTTGAGCCTCCTTGAAAACGTAAGCTAAGAATTGCAAGATGTCTTTTTAAGATAAATAACCCTAAAAAATATCTCATTGTGGTTGGCCCTATTTGTTAGAGTGTTCTGTGGTTGGACTTCTATGTTGTCTTGTCAAAAAAAAAAGTGTATTATCCTTTTGGGTGTGAACGTTTCCGTGCTGACCTTGTGGTCATCCCCGTAACAAGTGGTTCCTAGAGTTGGTTGTAACTTTGTGACGACATGTTGTGTCGTGTTATGTGTCGAAGCAAGTCAAAAAAAAATTATCCTGTCTTTTACTGTGTTGTTCGTGTGTGTGATTTTTGGGTCGTTACACTTGGTATCAGAGCGAGGTTCATGCTCTCGAACCTATGGGCCAGATTGGAGTTGTGGTACATGATGATGATGGTGTACATGATGGTGTTACATGGAGATGATGTTGTTGCATGATGATGATTGAAATTGGAAGAGTAATGTGCTTTAAGCGTGATGTGATTATTGTTGTAATTGTGATATTGTGAACGCACGTGATGTGTATGTCACTCAGTGCGTATTTGTTATCATGTTGATATGTTGGGGATGGGAGTATTCTCTCTCCTTCTTGTGGATTCTATGAAGAGTTCACGTGTGAATTATTGTTTGTGATGTGTGAAAAGAATTCTAATGTGGAGGACGGAGTGTTGGAACATTGTGGCATATTGTGATATGTAGGTGTATCAATGTGTTGTATGACTAGATTGATGTTAAAAGAAATGAGTTGTATCATGATGTACTATCATGTTTTGATGAGATGTGTGTATCACCTTATTATGTAGCAATGGATGTTATGTTGTGATGTACTATGTTCATCGTATGTATGATTTGTGCAAATTTGTAATGCTTCATGTTGTGATTTGGGGTCACACGGTGAGTGTATGAACCCTATCGTATGGTGATTGCACTTTGGGTGCAGAATGTGGTAAAGTGATGTGTTACACTCAGTGAATGTATGATTGTGATCTACCTTGTATATGTACCACCGTTTGGTGTTAGTGTGTGCCACCGTAGTTACATGTTATGTTGTGAACCTTACACTAACCGACCCTGAAGGGAATCGGTAGAAGTGTATGTTTAGAGTGAGGAATGGTGTACCATGGGTCAATAACTAGAGCCGAAACTCAGTTTAGTAGATAACATGTGATTCTTTCCTCTCTCCCTATGTGGTTGTATGTATGCAACCTAAGTGCAACTATGACTATGTTTAGCCTTGTCGAAGTGGTGGCGGGATGATTCAGATAGAGGTGATGACAGTTGTATTATTGATATGTATTTTACGAGCTGAGGCTCGATGTTCTGAGTGCTAGAAACTCGTTGAGTACCCCTTTGGTGGCTAGATAATGCCACATAGTTATCGTAATGTGACATTATTATAAGTTGATTTTATTCGTAAATTGAGCTTTTTACTTTATTTTGTAAGGACCAACAGCTTTTCTTGATTGCCATGCTTTACAATTTTGGGCATTTCCTTGGTTTTGTGGCACTAACATGGGGATTTTGATACTAACTATGGCTATTTGGCCATTTATTTTGCTTGATTTTGGGTCTTCTTTTAAATTTGGAATTTTTACCGCCTTGCCCAAGGCTTGTACTTTGCCACTTGGCACTTAGATTGGATTGTTGTGCTGGTTCTATTGTCGTGATGTGTGGAATAGGGTCATGGGATGCACCATGGAATGGTTGGGCCTATGGACCCACTTTGTTGTATGGGGGTACGCCCCAAGGAGTTACAGATAACTAGCGGGTTGTTGAACCACGCGTTATTATGTCACTTGGGTTAGGAGTGTTCGAACTCTATGTGTCTTAGGCCATAGGGTCAACCGGCCTCCTTGAGGGAGGCATAAGAGTTTGAGGGAGGCATAAGAGACTTGAGGGAGGTATAAGAGACTTGAGGGAGGCATAAGAGTTTTAGGGAGGCATAAGAGACTTGAGGGAGGCATAAGAGTTTGAGGGAGGCATAGGAGACTTGAGGGAGGCATAAGAGTTTGAGGGAGGCATAAGAGTTTGAGGGAGGCGTATGATATTTGTCTGTATGGTTGATGTTTCAGGATATATGTTGAGTTATTGTGATGTTTTGGTAGTGGTATTTTGATGTATGTGTTACTCATGTCAGATGGATATGTGTTGTGATGTTGTGGATATGTCATTGATTCCCTTGTGGACACTATGTACCTATAGCATGGTTTGGTGTTATGTGAATTTTTTCATTGATGCAAATTGAGGAAATGTCTGGTGGATTGTAGTACTCTTTTGTTTGAGTATTTAATATGTCAGTCATAGATGTGTGACGAGTACTATGTTATGTGGACTGTGCCTATTCCATTCCGTATTTGAGTAACCTTTTTGTGGTGTAATACAATCATGAAGTATATACTTGTGTGCTTGTGAATCTATAGTGTCCTTTTGAACCTGATAGGGTGTTGTGTTAGCAGTTCATGTTGGGCACCCACAATAAGGAATAAACCAAAACTCTTCAATGATGAAATTTTAAAAGAAATTAAACTAAGAATAATGATAATGGAAAGGAACTAATGAAATAATAAATAAGAGGGAACTGCCAATCTTCACAGAACATTGAAAGTTAAAATTTCTACCAAATTTTCCTAAGGCTACCCTGTGGCCGTGCTTTAATCAACTAAAATTTTAAACCATAGGGTGTGTTTGCTTCTTTATCTATTCCTTGTTGCGTACCATTTCTTTTTCTCTGTGTTATGTTGCATCGAGGACGATGCTTTCTTAAGGGGAGGAGAATGTAATGCCCCGTTGGGCATCGACTTCCGTTTCTGCCACCTGCCCTCCACTGCCACCTTGGCCGACCAGACCATTCGCAGGTCTTGTTTGCACGTGGATGCATTAGGTCTCCTCCCAACCACCCAACCTGTAGACTTTACTGACCATCACATTTTTTTTTCTACCTTACGTGAGAAAGATGGAGTTGGTGGAGGCCTGTTTTTCTTCACCTAGATCTCTTTTTTGATCCTTTCATTCAATGCGTATGGTTGCGAAGGCGCTGGCTTGACTTGGGTTTGATGGCCAGTGAAGCAGTGGACCATGTTTGAGGTGTTTTCTTCCTTGTTCTACTCTTGGAAGTTTCCTTCTTCTTGCAGTGGCCGCTCGACCTGGTAAAAATCCTCTCAGCAGTTTATTTTTTTTTATTACTCTTATTAGTCCTGGACTGGTCTGTCTCAACATTGCAGACTGCCCTGATTGAAGAGTTGGGGGCATGGAAGAGTGTGTGGGAATGTGGGTCTTCCTGTCTCTTGACTTCCTGCAAATTTCCCCCCTTCATGGGCAACGTGAATCCAATCTTCCTTCCTTGCTGCTTGTTTCTTCTGCTCTGTTCCAATGACGGCCTGTTAAGGACTAATGGTATGGACGTAGGCACTT
This sequence comes from Taxus chinensis, assembly GCA_019776745.2. Lineage (NCBI taxonomy): Eukaryota > Viridiplantae > Streptophyta > Pinopsida > Cupressales > Taxaceae > Taxus > Taxus chinensis. Next base: position 38,486,619 of record CM034156.1, on the reverse strand, counting down.
GTTGATTCCTGATGGTGTTTGGGTGGAGAAATGGGTCGTTGTTTTCTTGGCTGGCCTAGATGCACAGCTACCAGGCTAGTGAAGAAGGCGTGTTTCCTTCACTTTCTTTAGGTGCTGCGAGGTGTTTTCTGGTCAGGGGATCCCCAGCAGCGACCTCCAATAGTCATTTCGGGTTCCTTCCGAGCGGAAGGCATGGGCACCAAGGAGAATGGTAGAAGCTTTGTGAGCTGCTCCCAGATGAACGCTTAAAGTGTTGAGCCAACATTTGTGACTGTTCTATATTGAATGCTTATGCCTCTGCATTCGGGACTCTGACTAATGCAAGACTAATTTTTATCAAATCGATTAAGTCGACAGTGGTCGAAGTGTTATGTGCCAAGAGAAGCCCGATGAAATTTTTACCGTAATGATGCTCCTGAGACTCCCAGGGTTAATTTTGACGATGTACCACTCATGGTGGCAAGAGGATCTCATAGAGGCAGATCTGTTTCTGGCAAGGTTGTCCAGTCATGCTATGGAAATGGCACGCTCATGGCTTAGAAACCACCACATCTAAGCATATGGAATGGATGTCTGCCTTGCTAGAAATGCGGCGGCAGGCAGGTTGCAGTTTGTAGAAGCCTTGGTGAGCGCTTCCAGCAAGCAGGTTGTCCAACTATGTTGTTTTCTGTTCTGTATCAGATGCATCCTCAGGGGGTTTCTCCTTCAAGATATGTTTATCAGTATTGACTTTGTGACCTTGAGAGTGTTACCAGGGGACTGTGATGAAATTTATTTGCAAAGATTCCTCTACTGAGACCTTACTTGTTTTACGATGTAACACCATGGAAGAGGATCTCATAGAGGCGGATCTGTTTCATATCAGAGTATTCATGAAGCACAATTTGCTTTGCACATTAGGAGATCGATGAAGGATAGATGGAATTAAAAAGAAACTTGGATGTAGTTTGGACAGTAAAGGCAATAAAATGGTGCATGCTTTTTGTGTTTGACAGATCACACCCACAGGAATAGGAGATCTATGCAATGTTGGAGAAAATGTCTTGGGAGATGAAGGTAGCAGGATATCTTTCAGATTCAGAACCTTAATGTATGTGTTGACTGCCACACTGCACCAAGTTTTTTCCAAAATTGTTGCAAAGCAAATTGTTGTGAGAGATGCAAAACGGTTCCATCACTTTGAAAAAAAAAAGGGGGAAAATGTTCTTGTAGAGATTATTGGTATGCCATGTGAAGCAATCTGCAGACATAGTCTGGCACTAAAACAAGGCGCACTGTGCCAGGTCTGCAGTGATAAATAAGAGACCAGATTTTATTTCTAGCTTCTTAAATGGGCTCCAAAAGTGGATTTTCCATTGTGCTGGATGGATGTCCATGTTCCGTGGTATCTTTCCCTTTTGACACGTGTTGGGAGGATGTTGGCAAGTATTTTAGACCACCCACCCTGGCCGTGAACTCCTACCTGTGCCAACGTGAAGATGGTCGATGTTTGGGCGCCCAACGAGCTTGAAGAAAATGGAATTAGGCTTGGGTTGTTGTTGCTGGTCCGGGCGGTGTCCATGAAACCTACTGAATCTGGAGAAAAAGGCAAGATATTTCTACACTTTTCTACTGTTATTTTATTTAAAATTATTGTGAAATCGAACCACTTTTTCCTTGCATTGATTTGTCAGTTGGATGTCATGATGGGAGATTCCCCTTTCTGCTTGTTTCTTCTTGTTTTAGCTTTTATCGTTGTCAGTATGTTGGTCGAAAGGATGCATGTGCCCTCTCCTCTGGGTGTTATGTTTCTCTTGCTCGAGTGATAGACCTTCGTCTGTTGTTTATGTATTTATTCTTCTCTGCGATTGAGTTGCAAGTTATTATGTTGATCAAACTAGTATTTTCGATATCATGGAAGTAAGTTTACGATAACTATGAAGCCCCTCCCTAGCACCCAAGTTTGTCTTTGACGTTTTTTGTTAGCTCCTTCGCAAGTCCCTTTGATAACCTTTTGGCATCGAGAAAGAAGGTCGTAGGATTAGTGTGACCAATGCTTGGGCTAGCCAGCTTAGAGTTTTGGTATTAAAACTTGTAGAATGAAAAGGTTGTGTGCAATGTGTTTCTCTGTCTCACGTGTTTAGACTCTTATATTATCTTTCATCTTGTTTCTAGGCTTTTAAGGCCATCCTCAAGAAGTACCTTGACCATCCCTATCAACTTGAACCATAACTAGCCTTTCGGATCAACTAAGCTCGAGGTTTCATTGTGCGAATCCAGTACCTCGTTGACACTAGAATAGTTTTGGTCTAATCCCCCTCTGTGAATTGTTGTTGATGGCGCTCTTCTATTTTTCCTAACTTGCTTTATTTCTCCTTTGTAGTGTTAACGCTATTAATTAATATTGGTTGGTTTTATGCACGTAATTACCTTAATATTTTGTGATGGAAATTTCCTTAAATGTGATTAATCTTCGGAAAAAAAAAAAAACTCATCTTTCATTTGATAGTCTTATGGATTCATAGCGGAAGGTTTTGTTTTGATAATGTCACTTAGAAATTATGTTTGTATCTATTGTGCGACGGTTGACTGTGTTACCGAGGGTTGCCTTAAAATATGGTTGTTTTGGGAAATGGGTAATTTATTTTAAATTAACCAAACATTAATATTGTTGTAGAGGTTTGTAAATCTTTAGTGTTAAAAAAAAAATTGTTGATGACATTATTGTATCCTCTTGTGTGACAGAACTCCCTTCTTCTCTCACGTGTTTGCTACTAGCCTGTAAGACTTTGACCCTTCTTGGATGATTGGAACATCTTGTAGTTAATGGTCAAAACTAGTATACTTTGCCTTCGCTTCGAAACTTATGTTGTGTGTATACTCTATTTTGATTTCCGGTTTGAAACTCGATTATACATGGCTTTTTGTGTTAATTTTTGAAACCCATGGTTCCCCTTTCTTGGGCCGAACAACTCTTGTTCTTTTAGAAATATATTATTTTAGCCTATGCGTTGGTACCTTTGATAAATATCTAGATGGTTGGTATATATATCAAATCTCAATCTTGTAATTATTGTTTAATTACTTACTTGATGGGAATTCTGTTTTTTGCTAGATTGTTTGTTTTCTCCTTATAGGGCCAAGGGCCATTCTCATACGTTTGCTATACTTTCGTTGCTTTTACTCCTAACTGAAGTACAAGGTCTTCTCCTTCTTTGATTGGCATGATGGAGATTTTATTATAACTTGATGTGTTGATAGTGTTTAGAGGTTTAACCCAATTCTTGTATTAAAGTGCTTCCTTTTGTGGTATTGTTAGATAATAGTTATGGTGGTTTTGTGTAGCCTTATCTTGCTCAGTTCTCGCGAACTGACTCTTGTGGAAAAATTTGTTGCAGATGGATTTTGCGAGTAGATGAGGGATAGACTTGTAGATTTTTACATCAACCTCAGTTGAGAAGTTCTTTTGTATGAATCCTTTTTATATTGTTTAACTATTGATAACATCTAGTGGAAATTTTAGAAGAGGATCAATGTCTTAGTGTTTTGTATCGTGGATTATGTCGTCTTAACTTTGGAACCTTGAATTGTCTGTCTATCTTGGAAAATAAAAGAAAGTTGGATTACCGCTTGTTGAGTGACCTTAATGGATTATCGGTATTCTAAGAGTTGATGTAACCTTATTTCATTTTCGTAAATGAATATTGTTAAACTTTATCCCTACTATTAAATGTTGAGTTAAATATTTCTAAGACTTAGTAATTGTGAGTTATAAGTAAAATTAAATGGGATGTTTAATACTTATAGAAGTTAAACTAAAATTCTTATTGCAAACAAAATTAGTGTAGAGGTGACCCACTTGAAAGCATGTAATTCCATAGGTGATCAAAGATGAAATTATCCTTTGTCAAGTAACATTATATAACTTGATATCCCTAGCTACACTAATGAACACCATCCCTTTCATGGTGAAATTCTTAAGCGAATGTAAGGGAAATCTATGGTTAGATCTGGAAGATAATAAGATTTAATAAACAGGAGAAAACAATTTTGAAACCATGCAATCTATCTCTCAACCATTAGAAGGTAAATTGTTTTATTTTTATAAAACTCATTTAGTAAATCCTAAGTAAAGTCTTTAATAATTCTGGTTAAGTTTTCAAGTTTCAATTATATCTTGGAAATAGCTAATGAGGCCTTGAAGATGATTTCAACTCAGCCTTCTCTTTCTAACCTTTTTCCAAGGTGCCTTTTCTTTCTTCTCTTAAGTTTGTTAAATGCAAACCCATGTTGTCATATGGGCATGAACAAGTTCTAGTAGCGTAAGTGTTAATAGATGGCCTTGTGAAATTAAATTACCCCTTTCTCTAAATAAACAAATTAAGCAAATGAATGTCATAATAGAGAAGATTAAAGATGATTACTCAGTGTAAAACGAATAAACTTAGCCTGGTAAGATGAATTGTATGAATCATATCTTGAAGCCTCCTTGAAAACATAAGCTAAGAATTGCAAGATGTCTTTTTAAAATAAATAACCCTAAAAAATATCTCATTGTGGTTGGCCCTATTTGTTAGAGTGTTCTGTGGTTGGACTTCTTTGTTGTCTTGTCAAAAAAAAAAAGTGTATTATCCTTTTGGGTGTGAATGTTTCCGTGCTGACCTTGTGGTCATCCCCGTAACAAGTGGTTCCTAGAGTTGGTTGTAACTTTGTGACGACATGTTGTGTCGTGTTATGTGTCGAAGCAAGTCAAAAAAAAATTATCCTGTCTTTTACTGTGTTGTTCGTGTGTGTGATTTTTGGGTCGTTACAATATTCATCCTCCAACCAATCAACCACCATAGTAGTAAGAAATATGGATTGTCTTCTCCAAATAAAAATACATATCTTATTTGTTTATAATATAGACATCACGCTGTCATTTAAAATTTATAAAAAAACTGAAATTCAATTTTTTTAAATAAACTTTTCATACTATTGTAACAAGGGAATCCTGCCTCTCGGCCTATAAAAAAAATGTTTGGTGGTTGAATCCTAGGGCGAGCAATTGACATATATTAATAATATGTAATTTTTTGTGGGATATCCTACGGTTGATTAAAGTGATTTACATGAGCTATAAAGGGAAAACATAGAAAATATTGACTAGTAACTAAACATTGAAACCATGTACTAACCTAATTTTTCTATTATTGGGTTCACATGGGCTAACGAAATATGTCGCCTTCGTACTTGCCTTATCTCAGACATTTTTTTATTACTGGAAACATTGTCCTCACCAAGTTGCCACATGATTGAGTGACCTGGAAACCATATATTCATATTCTTCTAACCCACATAAAACACTTTACACAAAAGCTCATCAAAATCTCTCTGTTTCACTAACCCTTATCAGATCTAGGTTATTATATATATTTATATAAAAAATAATTTAACGCTTGTAGCTTCAATGGATGGTATTTATTAATGTAAATATGGCTGCTATTTGGGATTTGTTTGCTAATAAAAAAGATTTGGCTTGAATCCAGGTTTCAAGAGGGTTTTTAGAGGCCATCAATGGGGCGAGGGAAGGTTCAGTTGAAAAAGATTGAGAACAGGACCAACAGGCAGGTTACATTCTGTAAGAGAAAAAATGGGTCGTTGAAGAAGGCTTGTGAGCTCTCTCTGCTTTGTGACGCAGAAGTGGCTCTCATTATCTTCTCTGCCACTGGGAAGCTCTATGAATTTTCCAGTAACAGGTACATAATAAATTCTCTTTGTATTTCCATTACCAATAGGGTCATGTTTAATATGGCTGATTAGTCACATTCATGAGGTTTTTCTTACTGAAAACGAATGCAGTATATCTGGGTGAATATCAAGCATCAAATATTGACACAACGAATGCGCTTTTTATTTTATTTTAATAGCCTGCAAGATTGTAGAAGCTAAGTTGGGTTGAAATCTATTGTTTCTGAGAGTAGTTAAAAATTAAAAATTATGGGTCCCCTTTTGGAAGCTTCATGAATTTTTTTTAGAAACAATAGATTTCCCGGCATACAAATTTAATAAAAAGACTAGTGCAATTCTGTTTGTCCAAATGGTACTGTCTGGTTATTCGTTGGTGCTTGTACCCAGTGGAGGACATTTAGGTTTTGCTTGCCAATTGCCACAGTTTGATTTGATTGTCCCGAAGAAAAAATTAAATTATTTATTTATTTTCCTCCACGTACCATTTTAATTGTAGTCAATAAGGTGATGTTGACATAGTCTCATTCGGTGAAAGATATAACTAATAAATGGCTGGTACATATAATAATCAACCACCTAATTATGAGATTGGAAATACAGTGATATCAAGGCACATTATTTCTAATATTAGTAAGAAACTGTTCTCACATTTAAGTATGCTGGCCGTTGCATATGTTTTCAGTTGTCGGTAGACAACTTAATTATTTGATGGGGTCCATCAATTTTACAAGGGTAACAATAAATCCATAGGGAGCTTGCATAATTGTGAGGAGACAAATGACCATGTAGGAGTGCGGCCAGCTGTATAAAGGCAGGGACATACTATGTAATGTTAGTCATATTGTTCTATATAATTGATAGTTTATTACGTGATATCGGTCAATAATATATGTAATAATATACTTCGGGACTTCCCATATCCTTCTAAATAATCTATTTATCTCTGAGAATGTTATATGAGATAGATAGAATACAACAATACAAACATATCAAAGCTTTCTACGGAAAAATCACAATAATGGTCACCTATACAAATAGGGCATTAAGCATAACAATAGTACAACTAAAACAAAGGAACAAAACACCACAAGAGAAACATGTAAAAACAACACAAGAATCGAAGGCATCCTAAGGGAAAGTATCAATTAAGTTGTTTATTTCACAATTTTTTTAACTAAGCCTTCATATAGATATCCACAAGGTGCATAAGCTGCATTCTGATTTCTTTCATTTACTTACCCAATTCCTCATTTGCAAGAAGATACTTCATAATATCATACAAATAAGTGAATAGAAAAAGATGAAGTCAGATTAAAGTCTATGAATTACAATAAATTAAAAAATAATATATCCAAGTTCCTAGAAGAGAATTTTGTTGTCTTAAAGGAGAAAAGTCCTCACAAATTCTGTTGAATCTCACTCCTATTGAATTTAACAAATTCACAACTTGTAAAGGTATGTAGGATTCTGTCATTCTTTTTGAAGAAATGACATAAAAGTATGATGTTTTGAATAGATCTAAGCATTTTGTTCATTTTATATTTGTAGTAATGAAATCTCCAAAGATTTTTTTTGATATTATAATCAATTAAGTTTGATTCTAGACACCACTATAGAGACATATCTAGTTGTTTTTCATGAAAGTTTCATTTCTAAACACATCAGAAATAACATAATGGGAAGAAGGTGAAGATAAGTATCTGCAAAAGCATAGTGATCAAGATACGAACTATTGTGTCATCTCCTATTATTTGCTCCAAAAAAATCAAGGTGATACATCTATCATCATAGGAATGAAAATTGTTATCCTACTCACCGTGAGAGAGGAGGCTATGGACTAGGAAATAGTGGATAAGAAGAAAAACGTTCAATCAAAGAGGTTATTCGAACAAGGTAAGATGAAACTCTGCTCTCAAAAATGAGGGTGAGTATGACAATTGACCATTGAAATTTCTGCTACCTAGTAGTGGACTTTTCACTGCTCTTGTGATTCTAAGTTTCCTATTTATGGAAATAGTTGTTAGAGGAGTGGATACCAGGCTCGTATAATTAGATTGAACTATGAAAATTGGTGTTAGGCTTTAAATATTTTATCTTTTGTATATTTATATAAAAGTTTGGAAGAACCTTTCAAAACCTCATCCATTTATCTAAGCAAAATGAAAATATTTAATAAAATTACAAGCTCCTTCAGATAATCAATAAATTGTCAGCAACCAATGAAATAACATTAACTACATAACAAATGTGATTGGGCAGATATTTATTGAACAGGTGAAAAAGGTCTTTAAAACAACAAATCCCTTTGTTAAACAATTGTAAGCCAAGTAGCCGCTTCAAAAGAGGCAACGGAAGGTTGTTTCTCTCAGTCAACATATTCAACCATTTAGAGGAATTCGGAAACCAAAGGCCATGTCTATGTGACGTGTATTTCCATAAATGAATAAGAGACAAATTTAACCACACCTTCCAAATGCTGCAGACATGAGGAAAGCCTTTAAATTTGATCAAATTTGGTATTTCGTAGCTTAACATGAATGCTAACATATTGCCGTTACTCCATACTTGCCGGTTGCATTTAATGGGTAACGAGAATATTTCGCACTTTGTTCCCTCTAAACAGTCTATAAATCCAATTGACAACAAGGATTTCAAGGGGTCAATGATAGACATTCCCACTTAACCCATAAAATTAGACAAATATTTTTTCAAGCAAAAAATGGAGAGAGCATGTACGGAGGGAAATGGACATGAGAAATAAACATAACTAACTAGGAAGATGTTGTTAACAAGGTGCACTCTTCTTTCCATGGATAAAAATATCTCCTCCCGACTCTTTCTATTAGATCTGTTTAAATTTCAGTGTCAGATTTGAGCAAGTGAGACATCTACTAAAAAGGGTAACGAGATATATCATAATACTACCATGTTTCAGTTGTTTCTATCATTTATGTTCAGTGTTAAAACCTTCAAGGCATAGTTCTATTAACCATAAATTGAAACCACATCTATGTCCTAAATACATATCTCTATAAAATATTGAGAACAATCGTGTTGAGGAGTCTTTCTTCTCTTCGGTATCATGAAATATTCTATTAAAACTCTTAATTTGACAAAAAAACATAAATAAAAACAATATGAAAATAAAAACATAGAATGTAGCTATCAATGAAGCTTGGCTTTAGGAATAAAATTCAACCACTTATTTCTTAAAAATTCTATAGTCTTACCTTTAGGGTTGGTCATAGTGGCTGAATTATGTCACAATTATGTATCAAACACTACCAAATGTGAATAACCTTAGAAATCATATATAATATCAAATTTGATCATATTATTTCACCTTATAGATGAAAATATATTGAGCAACATTAAATACAAAATTTATACTTAATATATATAATTCTAATCTAATCTTACATATTTACCTTCTCATTTAATGATGTGCAAAAAATGAAAATTTCTTAGATGGGTTAGGTTTGACTATAGTTTACGCAAACATATTAGCTAGTTATCGACATTAGAATGATGGTTTTTAAAATAATATGTAATGGAAAAAAGCATCATGATCTCTACCACAAAAATAACAAAGTTAGTACAACAATCTAGATTTTAACAACTTATATGCTCACATAGAGATGGCAATAACCACATTTATAAGTTAAAGGTACATCATTGTTATGTACACTGAGTAATAGTAATCGATCAATAAAAATATTATTTCACTTAGGAAAATTATTTGATTTTTGAGATTTTTGTAATTTAATAAAAAAATCTGATGGTTTACAATGGAAAATTGCGAGGGATGCATTAAAAAAGAGTCGTACAAGTAGATACATATCTTCCATTATGGTAGTGATAGTTAATTACATTACATGGATTCCAATAGTTGCTTATTAATGGATGGTATTTATTCAGACATAAGAAGATGTTTTACACCAAGAGATTTGAATGATATAGAAGAAGAGATAAAAATAGAGAAAGAGAATTGTAGAAACAAAATGATCATTACTTTGATGTAATTATTGATAGACTTACTAAAGCTATTTGTAAAATTCAGAAAAGAAAACTATTGGAATTCATAGCTTTATTAAAAAATCGATCCACGTGAATTTGATGGATCTTGTTTCAAAGGTCATATATATTTTATGTCTGATATTGTGGATGACCCTGGAGGAGACAAACATTCTTAAGAAAATTCACAATGACATGGCATTCCTATGTTATAAACGAAGTATAAATGGTGATAAATATATTTGGGTAAATAGATATATACATGAGCATATATAATGGTTACCATGTTAAAGAAATAATTTCTTCGCATAGATTATAAATTTTACTTGAAGAACCTTCATAGTATGAGGCCAAAAGATCTCAATATGAAAAATTATAGTAGTGGTTTATATAGGGTTACCATATGGTCCTACTCACCATTATGTAGACCAAGAAAATATTGGAAGATATATAAATCGAATCTAAAAATAAAGTCGTCATATTACAAACTATGGAAGAACATTATAAATTTTCATTGAAACTGTAGGAAAATAAGTTATGAAGAAGAAACTAATAAATAAAAATAAAATAAGTTAGGTCGATATTTAGTGCCAAAGGAATTTTCATTGTTGTTTTCAATGAGATTAGTGATAAGAATACTATAGCTAAAACTATCTAGATTAAGCAACCTCATTATCTTATTTTGAAACCTTGGTAGCCATCTTTTAACCCATTAGTGAAATCATTCTCAACCAAGTTGGTGTTGTACTAGAGTGCAACATCTTCCCGCTTCAATTTCAAACAAAAAATTATCTTATTTCCATTGAAAACTCTTTAGAAAAGATTATTGACATTGATGATGATACTAACTCCTATATGCACACAACTTATGCCAAAATCCTCAATGAAATTGGAACTTCAAAAGAAATTACAGAAAAGATTGATCTTAAAGTCCAAGATAGAACCTGGACTCAACCGCTGGATTATGAAGGGTTTCCCTTCAAATGTAGGAAATGTTTTTCTTTGGGCCATATTATTGTTGACTTTCATTTAGAGAAGTGAAAGCATGTGAGATCTACCTGGTGGAAAGATTCTCGCCCATGTCATATTGTAATCAATGAAAAGATCGAAATTGATCTTGAATCTAATTCTTATGTCGATGATGGTGTTCCAGAAAATCCCATATGGGACCTGGTGCTACCTCTAAAAGCACCAACCCCCAGGGAAGCGACAAACGAGAATGTACATCCTACTTCTCCTAACATTGATAACTCATATGTGCGGATGAAGTCTTTTAAATTTCTCCTTATAGTTAAGGATGACAAGAAGGATTGGAAAGTGATACATGATAAAAAGAAAAATCATAGGAAAACCGTTGTTATTTAGTTCTCTTTGAGTTGCAAGGCTACTGTTCTAGTTTTGTTTCATGTTGTGCTTATTGTTCTATCTAGGATATTAGAACTTTTTGTTGTAGCAGGGTAGGGCCCTGCTAAAACCCTCCTTTTAGCAATAAGGAAAATAAATAAATAAAAAACACACATTGTATATATTCAAGGGAAATATCAATCAAATGCAGGGAAAATTTTAGTGGCGAATATTCCATTTTTGAAAATCTTGAAAAGGAAATTTTTTTGGCGCGGGTCAGTGACCTATTCGCCTAAAAATTACACTTTAATTTTTTTTAGGGGTCGGCTTCACCTACCCTTGAAAAATATCCCCTATATAATCCTAGATTATTCGCCAGGTAGAACACTTCTACTTCACATTTTGTCAACAATATGATATATCCTGTATTACAGACGAGCGACAAGGGGGTAAGTTATTAACGCGTGGCAAGGAGGGTTTGCAGACGCATGACAATGGGGTTATTTGTTGACGTGTGAAAATGACGGATAGTTGACGCACAATAAGGAGGTACTACAGATATTGACGAATAGCAGACGCACGACAAAGAGTTTGTTGACACATGACACAAAGATTTTTTCGATGCGCAAGCAGAGGCCAGAGGCTGCAGACGCACGATGGAAGATTCAGATAGCACCCTCATTGACGTGCATCAACAAACCTCTTTAACGCACGTCAACAAGGTTGTTGACGCGTGTCAATGAGGTCTGCTAACGTGCGTCAATGCATTTTTTTGACACGTGACAGCAAATCTCCCATCGTGCATCTGCAACCTTCTATCACACCACTGGAAAATTAGGAGAAATTTTTTCATACAACCCCCAAAAAAATTTCCTTCCCACGAAACCGGTTCTGTGGATATTCGCCAGGTATTTTCCACCTCTGATTTCCAAGAGGTCTCTTAGAATGAACCCTGATCAAATGCTAGCAGAGTAGAGAATAACATACTCCTCAAGGAGAAGGTTGACCTTCTCATAGTAATAATAATGCATCAATATAAAGCTCATCTCATTAAAAATAGAGAGAGGAAAATAAAAAATAAATAATCCTCATAACTACATGCTTTAAATTATATAATTTAGTAACGAAGCTCGTGATTTCCCAGAAGACTAAAACATAATATTATAAAAAATTAGGGAAATCCTAATACTATACAAAAACATTAACAGACCCTTACATTACACAATTATAAAGAATACTCATGAATAAAAAAGAGCAATATTTGATGATGAATACAATATTTCTAAAAAGAAAATAATCGAATGAATGGATAAGTAGGAAATATGTTTTTTGTAAACTTTTAAAACTATAAAGGTATGTTTTGCAAAGTCACTTTGGATAGTTGTACCAAAGATATTTTAGTGCCAAATATAACACTCACTAAAATGACCACTCAAGACCCAAGAACAACCTAGGTTTAGATAGAAAAAATTATGGAATAATTTTTTTCTAAAAAAACGTGACCACTTCTAGACTTCAAGCAACAGTGGCCACAACAAGGATTCAAGTCAATTATAATTTACAAAATTGAATTTTCTCATTGTAACATACATTGGATCAATATTCTAAAATTAATGAGTATAATTAATCCAATTATAGTTAATTTTCTCTTAGGAGTTAACTTAATAAGTAATTAAATTAACATCATAGTTAAATATTCCTTAAACAATTTTAGAGGGTCACAGGAATTAAATACCTTAGGTATTTAATTCCACCAGGTCAAAACAATAAACAAGGTTCTTATTTACATGTGATAGAATAGCATTCTCGTACCCCTAACGTGACCCTTCCAAAAGGTCAACCCATGCTCTAGAGTGAAACATTTAAGTTAAAAAGGGTAATTTCTCACTTACCCACTCTCAAACTCATCTTTTCACTTAAACCTGATTTGTCACATATTTAATGCACTTAGGGTTTCCTGAAAAAATTTCCATGAGATAGGAAATTTCTTCATCCTTCCAATGATATAAAGAAGTCCTCCCAACTCCTCATATTTCTTAAGATACATGCAGGTGGGCTCGGGGAAGAAAAATTTCCCAAAGGCAGGCCTATAGGCCCAGGGAAGAAAATTTTTCCAAAGGCAGGCCTACAAGCCCAGGGAAGAAAATTTTCCCAAAGGCGGGCCTGTGGGCCCAGGGAAGAAAATTTTCCCAAGCCGCAAGGGACACGTGGCATGTTGTTAAGCCCATGTGGAAATATGGGTCGTCGGAGGTAATTTGGATTTTAACTCTTTTTGTTTAAAAGGGCAAAAAGGTTCAAAAACCCCCGCGCCACTACCGTCGCCTAGGGATGCCATGTGTCTTGCCAAAAATTCCAAGTGAGGGAGCGGACCAGTGGGGAGACTTATGATTTTTCACCCTTTTTCAAAAAGGTAAAGTTTGAAGGTGTGGGCCCGCGAACCCGTGGAAGCATTTTTCTCAAAAGTGAATTTGTGGGGCTATAGGGCCGTGGAGAAATTTGTGACTTTTTCATTTTTTATAAAAAGCTCCCTAAGTAATTTTTGGGCCTGCAGGTCGAATTTACAAAAAATTCCTTTTTTTTTTTAAACTCAATGAAGTAAAAAACTTCAGAAGGCCATAACTTTCGACTGGAAGCTCGGATTTGAGAAAATGAGGAATTTTTGGAAAGGGCTCGAACTCCTCTTTGCATTGGAAACATCAAAAATTATTTTTGAAAAATTTAAGTCGGTGAATTTGAAAAAGACGTCTTTCCTGCCATTAAAATGTGAATTAAACGTTTTGACTTCAAGAATTTAGTTTAATCCGCTATTCCTTCTTCCTCAACATGTAAGAAGGACATGGAGAATAGCACTTGGAAAGATTTAGAATGGATTAAAAGGATGAATTGTTAAATTTTGAGTTTTCAATACGAATTTCTTCTCTCCTTTTTCTGTAACTGCATTATTTTTTCCCTTGCCTGATTAATAAAGTTTTCATAAATTTCCAAAACAATACAAACAATTTTAATATTTATTTTGTTCCTCCTTATCTTGTTTTAATGTTTTATCTTGTCTTTCCTCAATGCAGATTGTTCTGTATATTTTTTTGGTATTCATTTTACAGGTTCATAGTGAATCAAAAATCGAAATCATACTTAAACTCGAATGGATCAACTTTTCGGTATCATCCTTTAAATATTTAAATTCATTTAAATCTAATTTACAAAGTTTAACTTTACTTCAATTAATGCGTGAAGACCCAAAATGTACTTCTACTTTCAAATCATGCATTTCAAATGAAACAGAGAAATGAAATATTTCTTCATACGTATTTCTTTTTAAACTTTTAAACAGAGATTTCACAATATATTTCAAACATAGATTTCAAATGAAAACCATGCCATTTGTGGTAATTTAATCAAATTCTATTGAACTCCAATAATTCTTTTACAACTTCATTTTTCATTCATCAAATACAACTTCTAGAATATACATCTTTCACATTCGGATGTAGATTCCATTTCCAAAACAAAGAAAATATTCACCACAAATAATATTACAATGTCATCCACTCGAAGTGGGAAATTTTTACAACAAGGAAACCCCAAGGGGACTGTGAATTTGTCTTCATCCTCAGCTCCATAACAGCAACAAGAAGATCAACAATATATCTTTTGCTCACAAAAAAAGAGAGGAGAGACAACGCTCTCCACCCAACCAAGAATTCCAATGAAGAGGAAATGCTGAGCCCCAACCACAAAGAAATAAGAAATATGTTTCAACTCATGGCAACAAACTGGATTCCACAACACAAAAACAATTTTCACAAATAGAACATAGTACAAAAACATACTGCAGTTTGTAACTATTGGTGTGTGTGACATGCCTAGTCATCATCCACATCACTTGGTGAGTCATCTTGCCTTGCGAGAGTCATAGGTCTTAGGAATTCAAATGAGAAGTGTCAGATTCTTTAGTAGAATCTATCATTTTCATTTGTGTCAGTGTTTCATAGGAGTTACATTCCATATTTGGAATTGTAACTCCTCCTTTAGTGGTGTCATACGCGTTAGTCACATCATATGTGTTAGTAGCATCATTGATATTCTTTCCTTTTTTAGGCATCTGGGTTACACAACACCCCTAGTTGTACTTCCTTTTTTGATCTATGAGCATGAGTAGACCTGTTTTCTTACTTGTATTTTCTTTCCATTGATTCAAATATTTCTTATTGCTTATTGTGAGAGTATTCATTTCTTTGAATTCTTCCACATCTGAAACTTTTATATCGTATTTGGTATTCAGAGATCTCATAATATTTTGGACTCTAACAAATTATTCTAGTTTCTTTCCTAGGCGTTTGAACATATTAATAAATTCATCTATTCTCTTTATGGAGGATATTATACTCTCATCAACATTCATCTTCAGATTCTCGAACTCATCTCTATAGGTTTGTAATTTAGCTAACTTAAAGTTATCATCTCCTTCATAAATTCTTTGAAACTTAGTCCAAACCTCCTTTTCCATTGTGTAGTGCATTACCTTTATGAAATCTATTATAGTCATGAAACATACGCTGTCATTTATGGCTCTTCAGTTGCACTCATATTCTACCTTGTCTGCGGAAGAAGTGATTGGTGTGGCTGAAGGATTGTATCCTTTCTCAATATATTCCTAGATATCAAAACAAAGTGACATAATATATGTGTTCATCATCATCCTCCAGAATGCGTAATTTGTTTAAGTGAAGAAAGGTGATCTTGACAGTGACAAACTACCTTGTGCCTGATTTGTTGCCATGCTTGTGGAAAGAGGATATCCTTAAAGATGTTAAGCTGTTGCAAGAAGGAATTTATCTGATACAAAATTGTTAGAGATCATAAGAACTGAGAGTGGGGAATGAATCAATGTAGATTAAAACATTTTTAAAAAACGTCAATCTAGAATTATTTAGTGGAGTGCAACAATATATCATGATAATTTAAGGAAACACATGCTAGACAATAACAACTGTGAACACAAGATGTATATTGGGAAACCCTTTAGGCAAAAAAAGCCACTTTGAAACCAAGGATTTATTAAGAACACCAATTCCAAAGCATACAATGGTTTCGATCGAGTACTCACTCAACTTATGAAGCACCCACTCCACATTATTCTAGAACCCATTCAAAGAGAACTAAGAACCCAATGACAAATTGTTAGCAAGAACCGATTTGCAAGGAGCACCAACCCCTATAATCTAAGCACCCACTTAAAAATACAATTTTATTACAAATTCAATGATCACTTAGAATCATGACTACTTACACATTATATTATGATCACTCTTTTGTATATTTATAAGCTTTGTCACTCTCCCTGTTCTTCTGAGTCAAACTCTTTTGATCAATCAATCACCCACTATGATTTTGTTCTCATCTATTAAGATCTTTAACTCTTCATTCACTAAATCTGCATTGGTCTCCCATTTCTTCTATTACTCCTTCAACTTGAATGCATCATTTTCTCTTTATAGATAATCAACACACCCATCTAAATCCTTGCTGTGTCATGTACTCTATCTATTTTTCACTTAAGAATTTGGTCTGTTAAATGCATGGAAAAAACTCCATATTTATTCTCTCTATATTCGAATTGGTTTTTCTATATTCAATACGTTACTTTAGGAGCCATTTGTGAGGCAATACCTAAAATAGATTTCTCATCTTTCTAGGATTTTCAACTAATGAAGATGACTGAACCATTTTTATCCTTAGACATTTAAGTTTCCTAGAAATTGGGATTTTCATAGAGAATGTATCAACATTTTAACAAATTCGAAGAGCATTAAATGTTGGCGGCTAGAATTGAATATTTATCAAATCGGTTCTAAGTCTTCGTGGAAAAAAAGTTATGTATACAACTGTAATAATCAAATAATAGAATCCTTTCTGATTTCATAGAAAAAATTTCATTTGAAAATATTGACAACAATTTGATTTTTCTCGAGTCTTGTCTGATCTAAATTAGTCCATTTCGTAGCTTTCATTGGCTTCTGTGACTCTCTCCTTTATGTCACATATATACACTTTAATTTGTGGCTTTCCTTTACTTCTGACGTATTTTACAATCTTTTGTGAATTTCCAAAACTTTCTCGAGTACTCCACAAATTTATTCCATGTCCACGGCCATGTTCTTTTACTTACGTCTCTTGTAGTTCTTTGCGGCTATTTCTAGTCCTTAACGGATTTTCTCTTTATCCATGCCTTCCTCTAGACTTTAACTTTCTTCTACTCCTTTTCCTTCACATCCATTGCTTCCACTTTTGTACCTTCAGATTCATCCCTTTATCTATGGCCCTTAATAAAATTTTATAGATTCTTTTAGACTTTGGCAGCTATCTCCTCATATCCACAGATTTCACGAAAGTTGATTAATTCCCTTAGATCTTATAATTAATCATTCTGAAGGGTCTAAGAGTCGAAACTACCAATCAACCTTGATTTTTCTCTCACCAAGTCTTTTTATTTTCATACATGGTGGATCTTGAGATACCTGCACAACACTTGCACTACAATTTTTACAATTTTTTCAATCAATGTAACTTTACATCAATGATAACTCTCATGAAAATGACAAAGATCCAGCAAACTCCCCCTTTTTCATTGATGGAAACCTTCCAAGAATCACGAAAAAATTTGATGGAAAAAATGTTTAATCATTTCCCTTATTGTTTCTATTTTTTTTAAACACTGTTCTTCTCCTTTACTTAGTGGTTTGTGATTTTAGTCTCTGTTCCCCTTTAACAACAGTGACGAAGTTAAATCTATGTTGCATTATAATGAAGATGCAGATAAATTATATAATTACATGTTCTTACCTCAAGAAGCACCCCCTAGGCTCATGATTCTTCACTTTTAGCACACCATTAGCTTTATCTTCACAAAGGTTCATCCATATGATTTGGTATGCTCATGACAATGCTCTCCCTAAGCTAATGTATTCTTTGAAGATTTTGAGATGGAAGAATAGATCCCCCTCAAATCAATACTGTTTGGTACTATTTTGGAGAAGATATTGCATGAGAATGATCCCTTACCTTATCTCCACACTTTATAGTTACTAGTGGGATCAGGAATGATCTGCAATTCATTCCTTAAGTGCTCAAATTTATATTTTTGTAGTGGCTTGGTCATAGTATCAACCATTTTTTTATTTTTTTCTCACATACTCTAGATTGATTTTCTTGTCATTCACTTGTTCCCTTAAGAAGTTATATCTAATTGCAATATGCTTTGTCTTTGAATGGAATACATGGTTCTTTGAGACACATATTGCACTTGTGCTATCACAAAACAAGGAAATTGGGCTATCATATTTTACCTTGTAATCCTCGAATATGTGCTTCATCAAAAGAACTTGAGTACTGAACATCGCGAAAACTATATACTCTACCTCACATGTTGAAATTTCCACTGATGATTACTATTTTCTTATCCTAGATACTAGGGAATTTACAACAATGAATGTTCTGGCACTTGTACTCTTCTTGTTATCAACACTTCCTACACAATCAACATTTGTATATGATTTAATGTTTAAGTCATTACTTTTGAAGTACCATAGTTCATATTCAAGTGTTCGCATGAGATATATCAAAATTATTTTGACCACCTTGAAGTGTCTTTCCCTTGGATATTCTTGAAATATTCCAGTAAGGCCTACCGCCAGCATGGTATTGGGTATTGTTACCATGGAGTATAGTAGAATACCTTTCATAGATCTATACAAATTTTTGTCTACTTTTGGTGAGCTGTTCTCTTTGCTCAACTTGCATCCTACTTCCACTGGTGTTCCAATTAGTATGCAATATTCCATCTTAAACATTTTCAGCATCTATTTGATATTTTTTGTTTGGGATATGAAGATACCTTGGTCTGACTGACTCATTAGTAAGCTCATAAATAATGAGAGGTCCCCAAGCATAGAAATTTAAAATTATTCTTTCATCACATGAAAAAATTCATAAGTAATTTTATCACGATCTCCACAAAAATTGATATCATACACATACACAATGACAATGAGCAGATGATATCCTTCTTCCTTGATGTAGATATTGTTGTCAACAACACCTTTTCTGAAACCCTCCTCAATGAGGTATGATTCCAATATGTTGTACCAAGATTTAGGATCTTCTTTAAGTCCATAAAAAGACTTTTTCAACCTACATACGTGATCTTTATCTTTAGTTAGTGAAAAACCATCAGGTTGTTTAATATATACCTCTTCATTTAGAAAACCATTGAGGAAGGCTAAGTTAACATCCATCTGGAACACTCTGATTTTCTTATAAGACACGTATGCTAGGAAGAGTTTGATTACTTCCATTCTCTCCACTGGTGCAAACATTTTATTAAATTCAATTCCTTCCATTTTTGCATAGCCTTTGCACAAAATTCATTCCTTATTTCTTGTCGCTTCTCCTTTTTCATTTAGTTTGTTTCTGAATACCCATTTAGTTCCTATCACGTTCTTATTCTTGGGTCTTGGCACTAGCTCCCAGTTTTACTTATTTTCAATTTGATCAAGTTCTTCATTAATGACATCAACCTAATGCTAATCCTTACTGGCTTCTACAACATTCTTGGGTTCAATCATGGATAGGAGTGCTATGTCTTCATGATTTTTTCTACTCTCTTAGTTTTCTTCTTGTGAGATTTTCACCTTCTATGTTTCCAATGATCTAATTTGTTTGATGATCCCTCTTTACTTTTCTTAAGGGTGTCCTGGTGTCTTGTCTTTCTTCCACTTCATATAATTCTTCACGCGAACTATCCATTTCTTCATCGTCTTCTTATTCTTCATGATTATCATTATGTTGAGTGTTGGATTTGATAGATTGAGACACATCCACCTTTATATTTTTTTCTCTCAATAATATTCTACAACCTTTTATTGGAGTATTTTAAGGCCACACTGATTACTGAGTACCCAAGAAATATGCCTTCATCACACATATAATAGAATTTTTCCAAAAAAAATTCATATCTTTTGATGCAACATTCGCTTCCAAATATTCTCATGTGTTTTTACATTGGATAGCTTTTTTTTCCATAGTTCATAGGGTTTCTTGTTAGTTTTTATTATTAGTTGGGCTCTGTTTAGAATGTAAACTGTTGTGTAGACTGCTTCACTCCAATATCTATCTAGAAGTTTAGATTCTTTTAACATTGTTCTTGAAATTTCTTGCATAGTCTTGATCTTCCTCTCAACAACCCCATTCTACTAAGGAGTTCTAGTGGCTGAGAACAATATTCTAATGCCATTTTCTTAAAAAAAGTAGAACTCATTAGATAAAAATTCTCCACCTCTGTCTGATCTCAAGCATTTGATTTTTGCGTTCTTCTAAATATCCACAAGTGCCTTGAAGGTTTTAAATATTTCTAGAGCTTCTGATTTGTGATTTAAGCAAGCCACCCATATCATTTTGGTGTAATCATCTATTAAAATCATGAAATATACATCTTGTATACTTTCAGTTATGGTAGGCTCGAATAGATCCATATAAATCAGTTCCTAAGGTTTGGTGGTAGAATAATGTTTAGACTTGAAGGATCTCGTTGTTTGTTTGCCATGTATACAAGCCTTGCAAAGTGTGTGTGCTGGTTTTGCAATCTTTTGGATGTGTCTCACACAACCCTTAGCAATTAGCTTCACAATATTTTAAGAACTTATATGTCCCAATCTCCTTTGCCACAAATAACAATAATCCACTCTACTCAAGAGACAATTTTAATTTTTTATTTCATTTATAACATACATATTATTCCTAGTCCTTTTGTATTTTGCAAATTTCTCTCCTATTTTTCCATTTATAATGTCACCACCAATGTCATGGAATATCATATTATAGGATTTCTTGCACATTCACTTACACTAAGAAGATTGTGCTTTAGTCCTTCCACATACAAGATATTCTCTTTGATTATTTTTCCATCATCAAGAAACAAGGTTTCTTTCACAACTATATTTTTTGTATTACTATCACCAAATCTAACAACTCCTGATGCGTTGTTTGACACAGAGTTGAATTTTCTTTTGTCACCTGTCATATGACTGGATCATCTACTATCTAGATACCATATTTTCTCTTCATTTTACACATGAAACACAATTTTCACTATTGAGCAGGATACGTTTCTCTTATTGGTCCATATTTCTTTACGACATACACCCAGTTATCTTATTTAGGAGGTTCATGTTTGCTTGTTGAAGCTACATGACTCTTCTTGATATATTTTTAGTGGAAAAAATTATAGTTCACGTTAGAGTATAATGAACTATAGTTTCTTCCCTTGCCTTTATCATATCTTTTACATTTCATGGATTTGTGCACATAATGGTTACATAAAAAATAATAGCCATAAGAATAATGTGAGTACCTCATAGCATAAGTGATTATGTGAGAATTAATCTTCCTTTTGGCAGCTTTGATAAAAAAAATTTATTTAAAGTAGAAGAGGTACTTGGAATTGATGCACTATTGTTTCCTTTATGCCTTGTAGGCTCCTTTTCTTTGCTTTCTTGCTTGAAACCTATTCCTTATTTATCATTTGTATCTTGTTCACTGCTTAGTATACCAGTTAGAACATTTGATATCTTTTCTATCTTATCATGCATTGTCATCTTGCATGTCATTTGTTCTATCTTAGTCTTCAATCGTCCCAATTCAGAGTTCAAATTTGTGCATTCATCCTCTGATTTTTAGGATTTAGAGATCTTTTCCACCTAAGTTTCAAGTTTTTTGCATTCATTAGTCTCTTCCTCTTCCTTCAATATTCCATTTTTCTTAAAGACACAAATTTTTTCTTCATAGTCGTTTAATGTCCATCTCATCTTTTGATTCTTTCTCCTGCATAGTTTCAATTCTTCAAGATCACAAACAAGTTCTTCTATTCATTTTCAATTACTTCTTCTTCATTAGAGTATTCATAGTTAACTATATTCTTTCCTTTTGAGATGCATTCTTCAAATGCGTCCATAGCCATAAACAAACATTCAGATTGAGCTTCACCATCCTCACTTTTAGTGCTTCCTGGGTTGTTTGAATAAAATTCACTTGATTTTTCTTTTGAAAAGAATATGCTTTTGTTTTTTAAATATTTATTCTTGAAGTTCAAATTTTTCTTATTTTGTTTGTGACTTTCTTCATCATGATCAAATTGAGTTTATTTATTTTTATTTGGGAATTTGGCAGTGAAACAACCTACTTTTCCACACTCAGAACATTTGAATGGAAGTTTGTATTTATATTTATTTGAGCCTCTTATTAGTCTTATTACGAACATTACTTTTATATTTTCACCATTTTGTTTCATCCTCTGAGTTTGATTTTTTTGTCTCTTGTTTGGAATGGGTTTCCTTCTTAGCTTTGAATGCTAATTATTTCTTTGCAGACTTAGATCTAATGTTTCTCATTTTGTATGCTGATAGAATTCTCTGTAATTCATCCATTGTGAGAGTATTCATGTCTTTGGCTTCTTCCATAACTAAATTTTTTGCATCATATTCTATAGTCAGAGATATCAGAATCTTTGGGACTATAACAAATTCTTCTAATTTCTTGCATACGTGTATGATCATATTAATAAATTCATCTATTCTCTGTATGTAGGATGTTATACTCTCATCATCTTTCATCTTCAAATTCTCAAATTGAACTCTATAGGTATGTAATTTAGCTAAATTAACCTTATCATCTCATTCATTAATGACTCAAAGCTTAGTACAAATATCCTTTGTTGTTGTGTAGTGCATTACCTTTACAATATTTGTTTCATTCAAGCCACATAGGATGGCCTTCATGGATTTTGAGTTATACTCATTTTCTACCTTATCTGTGGAAGAAGTGATTGACGTGGTTGTAGGATTGTATCATTTCTCAACATATTCCTAGATATCGAAACCAAGTGACATAAGATAGGTTTTCATCCTTATTCTCCAGAATGCATAATTTGGTACAGTGAAGAGAGGTGATCTTGATATTGATAAACCACATTGTGCCTAATTTGTTTCCATGCTTGTGAAAAAAGGATCTCCTTATAGATTTTAAGCTTCTGCTAGAAAGACTTTCTCTGATACTAATTGTTAGATATCAAAGGAACTCAAAGGGTGGGTGAATCAATGTAGATTAATTTTTTTTAAAATAATGCCAATCTGTAAATATTTAGTAGATTTCAGGGATACATCATAATTATTTAAGAAAACAAATGCTAGATGATAACAACTATGAACATAATATTTATAGCAGGAAACCATTTCAGGAGAAAAACCCACTTTGAAACCAAGGATTTATTAGGAATGCCAATTCCAAAGCATACAATGGTTTCTATTGAGCACTCACTAAATATCTGAAGCATCCACTTTAGATTATTCAAGCACCCACTAAAAGACAACTCAGCACCCACTCAATGGATTTGAGAAAGAACCGACTTGTAAGGAGAACCCAACCCTATAATCTAAGCACCCACTTAGAAATAAATGTTTATTACAAATACTATTATCTAATTTTTCCCCTCAAGAAAAATTGATCAAACACAACCTTGCACAGGGAACATGGAGAGGGTGTTTTTCAGTCATGCGAGCTCACATGTCATTTTCAAAATTTAGATTGCAGATGGAATTGTCATGGAAATGCAAAGGTGGAAAATAAATGGCCAATGAGAACATCGAAGAAGATCAGGAATCATGAAGGAAAACAAAGGAAAAAACCCTGAAGTTTTCAAATTTTGGAAATTTCTCAACTTTGGAAAAACAGGGCAAAAATGTTTTAAAAAATTCACTCTGAAATTTTGGACTTTTAGGCTTTCAGGTTTCAAAAATTCTCAAGAACAAAATCAGAAAAAGGAAGGAAAAGTTTTGAATCTCCAAAGTTTAAAAGTTTGAAATTTCAGAATTTTGGGGTTTTGGAGACCTCAGGTATCATGCCAAAAAAGCAAGCAAAAGTCTGAAAACTGAAATTGTGAAAGTCTGAAAATTTCAAATTTTAGGTTTTGGGTTTCGAAAATTCTCAGCGGGCAAGTTGGAAAATGAGCTCAAAAAGACCGAAAGCCCGAATTTTGAAAGTCCAAAATTTTAGACTTTAAGGTTTCGGGGTTTCAGAACTCTTGGATGGAAAGTTGTGAAAGGGAGAAAAAAGTCTAAAAACCCGATGTCTGAAATTTCAAAATTTCAAGGTTTTCATCAACCTCGGGATGTGTGCAAGAAATGGCCCCAAAACATCTAAAAACACGAAGTCCAAAAGTCTGAAATTTCAGACTTTCAGAACTTTCAAACAATTTGGCAGATGAACACTATTTTTTCTCTGAAATGAAAATGTCTGAAATTCTGGAGTTTCAGGTTTCAAACTTTTGAAACTCTCAAATATCAACAATCTACCATTTTCACATAATGCACACCGACCTTCAAATGGCCATATATTTTGACTAGGAGGTCAGATTTGAGCAAGAGTGGGACTAAGTTCTTAAAATTGAAAAGTACAGTTCACCATTTTTTGAGGTGTCCCAAGTTTCTCACCTACCACCATTAATGAAGTATGGGTTTCGTTTCTTTCCCAACAAGGAATAGTGCATGGAGGAATGGGTTTTCTAGTGGAACCCATCATTGTTGTAGGTGAATTCAATACTCTTTTAGGGTGGTTGAAGCAAGATTCAAATTCATCTCTCCTTTCTCTCTCATATTCTTCCTATGTATTGTAAGGAGGGGAAATTTTCTAAAGGTTGGAAAATATTTCCTTGCACCCTCCCTTATACTCTGATCTACAAGTGAATTTATGGAGTTCAAACCTCCCATTTTAAACTATAATGCAAGTTTGTGCCTCTTGGCCATTGTAATGGACTGTATCAAATTCTTGGAGCAATAGGAATAAGTCTATGGATGATTTCAACCCT
This sequence comes from Taxus chinensis, assembly GCA_019776745.2. NCBI lineage: Eukaryota > Viridiplantae > Streptophyta > Pinopsida > Cupressales > Taxaceae > Taxus > Taxus chinensis. The sequence continues at coordinate 38,461,637 of CM034156.1, read as the reverse complement.
CTCTTATGTTCATTGTATCTTCCTAATCTCTCATTACAATTCTAATTATCTTTGCATGGTGGTTGTAGTACATATTTAATTATTTTTGTTTAATTACAAAGCAGGTGTTCACTATTCATTTGGCACATCACCTTTGTTAATTTAGGTTTATTTTCTTGCATCTTCTTAACCCTGTCTCCTTGGGAAGTTAGAGTAGGTTTTAGAGTACATCCTCTAAAAATTGTATGTGTGCACCTGAACAGAGGAATAGGAAGTAGCCTTCATCCAGAGATGTTTCCCGATTTCAAAGTCCCACACTTTGGGAAAAGCTCCATGTTATGCAATCACACAAAGAGTCTAAACCCATTGAGTTGTAGACATTCAGGGGTGTTGTGATTACTCATCAACAAATAAAATGATCACTTAGTATCAGGATTGCTTACATAATAGATTATGATCAATCTCCCATATCTTTATATGCTCTATCACTCTCCCTGTTCTTCTGAGTCAAACTCTTTTGATCACTCAATCAGCCACTCTAATTTTCTTCTCATTTAATAATATCTTCAACACTTTATCTGCAGGGTTTGCTTTGCTCTCCATTTTCATATATTGCTCCTTCATCTCAAATGGATCATTTTATCTTTTCAGCCACTCCAGTATTAGCATGGAGTTTTCTCTTTATAGACTATCAACACACCCCTCCACATTCCTTGTGTTTTGTGTACTCTATCTATCTGTAACCTAAGAATCTGGTCGATTAAATGCATGTAACAAAATCAAGATTTATTCTCTCTATATTCGGATTGATTTTGTTATATTCAATACGTTACTTCAGGATTCATTTACGAGACAATACCTAAAATAGATGTCCCATATTTCTAGGATTTCCAACTGATCAAGATGAGAGAACCATTTTTTTCCGTTGACATTTAAATTTCCTACAAATCAGGATTTTCATAGAGAATTTATCATCATTTTCACACAATCAAATAACATTAAATGTTGACAGCTGGAAGTGAATATTTCTCAAATCGGTTATGAGTCTTTGTGGAACACAAGTTATGTACACATTTGAAATAATAAGATAATCAAATCATTATCAATTTTAGAGAACAAAGTCCCATTTGATCAAATTGAAAGAAATTTTATTGTTCTTAATTCCTTTCTGATCTAAATTTGTCCATTTTGTGGCTTTCATTGTATTTTCTGACCCTCTTCTATGTGTCACGACTATACCATTTAATCTATGGATTTAATTTAATTCTAATGTGTTTTGTAATCTTCTGCTACTTTCTACAGCTTTCTCTAGTACTATGTGGCTTTGTTCGATGTCCACGACAATTTTATTTTACCTGTCGGTCTTGTAATTCTCTGTGGTTAGTTCTAGTCCTTTGTGGATTTCCTCTTTATCTGTGGCTTCCTACAGACTTACCCTTTCTTCCATGATTTTTCCTTCACATCCATGACTTCATCTTTTGTAATTTCAGCCTCATCCCTTTTTGTGCAGCTCTTACTAAAATTTGACAACTTCCTTTAAACTTTGGATGCTATCTCCTCATATCCGTGACTTAGTCTAGATATTGTGTTTATTTAGTCTAGCCGTAGATGTGTTAATTGGATTTGATATGAGATGAGATGTTGTTATGAACTATATTTAGATGGATGAAATAGATATGAGTATATTTTTAGATTTTGAATGTATAAATTGAATGTGATGTGTTGATGTGATATGGGCTCATGGGTATAACTTGTAAATGGATTATGGTTAAGTTATGATGATTATATTATGAATGTGTATACGGATATGATGTCATGGAAATAGCTTTAGATTTAGAATATAGTGGAGTTGTGAATTTCATTTAGATTTAGAGATTGGATGCATTGTGTGAACATATATATGAGAGATTAGAACATAAATCAGAATAGAAATCTGTGTTTAATATGGGTAAGTGTGATTACGATGGAGTTAAAAAAATGGTTAGATTGAAAGGTATGAATAGAACATCACCTTTTTAGGGTGATCCAAATATAGGAAGTAAAATTTTATCATAGTAAGGAGTGCACGTAAGATATACGCTTTGGGACAGGATTGGAGGTAAAATGTAAATAAACAACACAAACAAAGAAATTCACTTGCATCCATATGGAAGGTGTTAACATGCAACTCGTGATAGTTAGAAACATGCAAGATTGTGAGGGGAAGATAGAAGGTGTTCTTATATACCTATTGTAGACATGACAAGGGTTTTATGTGTAGTTTATATGGGAGAAATAGTTTCCCCTTTTGCTGGTTATCCTAGGTGTATGCCCCAAATCTTATCTTTATTGCACAAAGTGATCATTATGGGAAGTCTACTTTAGATGGTAAATTTGATTGATGAGGGAAGATTTTCAAAGATGCATGATTTTGGATGGAATCATTTTTATTTTGATGTTTTTAAGGATGATCGATACGAGAATAATTTAATTCCATGATATGATAAAGTTTCCATCCTTCGAGGTAGTGGTCTATAATTATGGATTTTTTATTTAGTCTTTTGGATTTTGATTGTTGATGGTAGGATAAAATATGTGATAGTTGTTCTTGGATGAATCAATCTATACTTATGATAATATTTACTTTATTTAAAAAACTCTCCTTCAAGTTATAAGTATGTATTTTAGTATTTTGTATAATATAACTTTGATTTGACACATGTCCTTCAACATAACAATCTGTATGAGATTCTATTTTTTTAAATTTTAAGGTTTAGCTAATGATATCCTAGTAGACCACTTGGAAAGGGGAAGTTATGTGTATAAACTACACCTGTTGACCCTTATCATGGTTTTTGTAGGTAGATAAGAAGGATATGAATGTAATTATTGCATGGTTCCCACCTAAAAGGAAGAACTTTTCTATAAGGAATATGATATGAGCACAACCATGGTGATCATATTCGAGGTAAAATATAGGATAGTGATAGAAGACCACATAATTCCAAATCATTACAATGCAAAACAGAGGAGGTTAATGATGAAAAGGAGATATTTAATGTGACTAATGACATGTTAGTAGTTGTGTTAACAATAGAAAGGTCATAAGTGTAACATGTTGAGAGATTCCTTTTCAATTTTACCATCGTGGGAGGATAAGCGATAAGCCTTAAACCCATACTTATTAGTGAGAATGTATGGTCCAATCTAGTTCAAAGAAAAATTCCCACATTTTTTCCTTTCTAGAGTAGTGACATTCTAATTCTCTTTTAAGACAAGATCACCAATTTTGAAGTCGTGTTCCCTGATATGTTTATTATAAGTGTGTTTAATACATTCTTGGTAGATGTGTTTATTTTGGAGGGTGATTAAGTGAAGTTTGTCTAACAGTTTAAGTTGTGCTAGATGCTCTTGTTATAAGGATGGGATTTGAATTTCAAGAGGAGGAGGGCTTCACAGATGTAGATAAGAGATAAGGGACTATTATCGATAGGAGTGTGGATTATAGTATGATTATCCCAAAGAGAGAAGGGGATATGAAGGTTCCAAGCCCGACCCAACTTACTGATAGTTTTGGAAAGAATTTATTTAATAATTCTTTGACTAGCTTCACTTTATTCATTAGCTTGTAGATAGTATGGAGAAGAGAATATAATATTTATATTGAAGGTGTCACAAAGCTTCTTAAGTTATATGTTTTCAAATAACTTTCAATTTTCCATGATGATTTTGTGATGAATACCGAAGTGCCACATGATGGGTTGATAGAAAAATTCATCGATTTTGTTATCTTTGGTTGATGCGAGTGGAATGGATTCCACCTATTTATTTAAATTATTTGTTAGCGTTGAGAATTTAATGATGATGTTGAGAATAACATGGATTAATTAGACCAAGAGGTCGAGTCCCCATTGTGAGAAAGGCCATAGATCTTGAGTTGGTTACAAATCCTCACTAGGGATATGGGTGAGTTTGGAATGATATCGGAACTTGACGTACTTATTATCATATTCACAAAAGCCTTTATTGAAAGTGATCCAATAGTATCACATCCAAATAATGTGCTTCACGATGGCCAAACTACTAAATAAGGGAGTTTATTATCAGAAGTAGGGGCTTTGGTGAGTTGATCAATGATAGCCTAGCCATTGATTGATTTTTGGGATATGAATCCTAGGTCGAACTCATTCATGAGCATGAGCCATCAGCTGATGGCATCATTGTGATAGTTTTTGCAATGCATAGGTTTTGAGGGGTTGAAGCTAGTGACGACATATGTCTTGTTATTAATAAGGTAGTGGTGAAGCTTGGAAGCTTCAATGTAGAGAGTGTAAGATACTTTTTACATTTAGTGTAGCGGGTTTCATAGTCATGAAGAGTGTGGATGATATAATAGATAGCCTTCTTCCTACCTTGCTTATCACATTATACAAACATGACACCTAGAGCATGGTCAATAGCAGAGAAGTGAATATGGAATGGATTCCCCTCATGTGCAGGCATGAGAATAGGTGGTGAAAGAAGATATCTATAGAATTCGTCAAATTATTTTTGACAATTTGTATCTAACTTAAAGTGGGTGTATTCTTGAAGGAGATGATGGATAGGTTGGCAACGAACAGAAATTTGTGAGATTAAGTGACAAACTAATTGAAGTCGGCCTTAGAGGCTATGAAGTTTCTTTACATTGATAGTAGGAGGCATCTCAAGGATTGATTTTACCTTTGGAGGTTCACTTAAATACCCATAATCAAAATGAAAAATCCAAGGAGTTTTCCAGTTAGAACGCCAAACACACATTTAATGGGATTGAGGTGAAGGAAGTATTGGATAAGGTGAGCAAAGAGGATTTCAAGGATGCTAATATGGTCTTGTCGATACACGAACTTAGCCAAGAGTTTGTTGACATAATCTTATATGATTTTTTGGATGAGATTGTGCAAGATATAAATCATGGCACATTAATAGGTGGCCCCAACATTTTTCAAACCAAAGGGAATAATATAGTAATAAAAGGTTCCAATGTGTGATAAAGGATGTATTATGTTGGTCTTTAGGTGTGATAAGGATTTAATTTTAATCATAAAAACCATCCATAAGAGAAATAATTTTGTGGCCAATTGTTAGGAAGGGGTAATTTTTCCTTAGGACAAGCGAAGTTTAAGTCTTGATAATCTGTTCATATTGGAAGCTTCCCAAAGATTTTAGCAATGTACATGATGTTAGAAAACCATTGATGGTAATTGATGGGTTGGATGAAGTTGGCTGAAAGAACACATTGTAATTCTTCCTTAATAAGGAGGGCTATGCGAAGATGCATGTACGATGTAGCTTCTTCTTAATTGGCTTGGCATTAGGGATGGTGATGATATTATGGATAATGATACTAGGATCGAGGCCTGACATGTCGATGTATGACCATGTGAAGGCATTGCTATGATTGGAGAGGAAAGTGGTCAATGATTCTAGCTCACCTGAATCATCATATTGACTAAATTTAAGGATACGAGGCTCTTTTGAAGTCCCTATGTTAATATTGATGATGTATTCATTAAGAAGGATGGATGTGTTATAGGCAACGCCTTATGAATATGATAATATTCCTCCCCCATATAGGAAAGGATAGAGTCATCATTGTTTCATTGAAGAATGTGGATTGTAGGGGAATCCTCCTCTACTATCTTTGGGAATTTAAGAGGAAGGGAGCTAGTTTCACCTTCATCCTAATAGGTGACCGGTCCTTGAGTGAACATAAAGATTAAAACAAAGATAGGGGGAAGTGATACAATGTCATCCGTGTTTATGGGGTCATTAGATAAGGAAGGGTATTATGGCTCCCTATTTATGGGGGATTCATAAAAAGTGTGTGCAAGAAATTCGATGGTGAATTATTAGAATCCCAATCCATACTTCTCATGGGGTTGGTGAGATTGATTAAGGACAAGATCATGTATACATTTTTCATAGAATTCCATATCAAATTCATTCCAAAAACAATAGTGGAGATAGGTGTAGGAAAAATATTTCTTGTAAATAAAATCAAAGAAATTAGTGTATGGCTTGGTATGGGGTTGATTATTGACGTGGGGAAAAGGGCGATCAATGCCACCGTAAACAATATTGGTTTTAAAGTAAGGTTTTCCAAAGGAAATTAAATCCCTTATTATATATCAGTACATGGCAGATTTTTCATGTCTAAATAATTTATTGAGTATGGGGAGAGAATTAAGAGTGAGGAGTTATTACTCACTGAATGAGAGATGATGCATTCAAAGGATTTGTCACTAAGAAACTTAGATGTAGATAAACACGAACTAGTCGAAGATTAAGAATATGATTATTTATATAGGATGAGAACCTCATTTTTCACATAGTTCGTATGACATGATTTAAAAGGAGGAAGATCAATGGGTAGTGTATGGATTTTACCCTCCTATTCATACTTAAGACAATCATAAAGGGTGGATGGGATGCAACATATAACATGGGTCCATGGGTGTCTAGGAAATACATAGTATTGGAATTCCCCTTATATGATATAGAAGAGTTTATGAAGTACTTTCTCACCAAATCTGATGGGAAGTATGACCATTCCCAATGCAGGGGAAACATTGTCATTAAAATATCAATGGACTACAGGTGATTGGGTGACAATAGTGTTGGGAAGCTTAATTGATTACATATGTGGAATGAAATAATGTTAATGCTAGCACCATTCTGAATCATAGATTGTATGATGAAAGTGTCATTTATGTAAAATATATAAAGAGGGGAAGATCATGATCTTCTAGCAGAATCATCAAAGGAATTAGTGGCAGAAGTTATAAGAGCTCCACTGAGGGCCATGAAAGGTTGGGGTTCATTGGTTGCAATTGGGATGTGTTGTATGGATTCAATTAGAGCTTACAAATGGGAGAGAGGATTTGGATAGTCTCAAAAAGTGACATTTTAACGGGAACCTGATGTATTTGTTTCACGATGCTTTTCTCTATCACAACAAGCCTATAGGATTGTGGAGTGGCTAGAATAGATACTTTAGCCTTGGATGGAGAGGGAGATGAAATAGGTTCATTAGGAAAGAAGTGATGATAATTCTAATTTTTTATTGGGTGGGTGGTTAAGAGTCATGAGTACAAGAGTGAGTGGTAACACTAATGACATTTTTGTAAACAGGGGGCCCTATTTAGAAGGGGTAGAATTTGGTGGTGGGATTGTGAAAGAAGGTGTGGATAGAGGGATAGATTTCAAGGTCTTGGGATTTGCGGATTTTGTATAGGGGTTGTGTTTTAGTTGTATGTGAGCTAGTGAATGGAATGGGGTGGTCTTCCTCAATGAGAAGATCACCCTCTTGTGTGAGGTTGTAGATAACTATTTAGATATCCTTAAAGTGATTTGTGTTGTGACCATGTAGTCGATGATATGCACAAATGAAATTTTAATTAAGCCACAAGAGATTCCACCCACATGAGTTAAAAGAATTTAAGGGGGGAAGAGTAATCATGTATTCTTGGATAAGGCGATGGAGAATTTTAGAGTAAGACCCGTTAGGGGTTTTAGGAGAGGAATTCGTGGATTTTAGATTGATTTAATTTAGGAGGGGAGGGTGTAGGAAAAAGAGGTTCCTTATTATTATGGGATTTTGTACAGACTTTAGAATTGAATTTGGATTTGAAAATAGGCGTACATAATTTTGGTTAGGATTTTGTGGTGATGGGAGACTTAGATGAAGGAAACGGTCCCAAAATGGATGGATGAGGTCCTAATACGGATGGTTGGATATGGGGCTTCGGAGGGGGAAGCTATAATTTCTTTCATGGAAAAAGATGGATATTTGGATGGGGGTGGAAAGGCTCTTAGATGTCTATGTTGATGCGTAATCACAACACCCCTGAATGTTTGCAACTCGATGGGTTAAGACTCTCAGTGTGATTGCATAACATGGAGCTTTTCCCAAAGTGTGGGACTTTGTAATTGGAAAAGCTCTCCTGATGAAGGAAAGTTTGTATTCCTCTGTTTAGATGCACACATTAAAATCAAAGGGGATCTACTCTAAAACCTACTCTAACTTGCCAAGGAGACAAGGTCGAGAAGATGCATGAAAATAAACCTAAGCTATAAAGGTGATGCACCAAAGGAATGTTGAACACCAACTTTTTTACTAAACAAAAACCATTAAAATGTAATAAAACTATTGTGCATAGGTAACCAATACTGTAATGAGAGATCAGATGAAGGCAATGAACATAGGACAGGGTTGAAAATCATTCGCAAACATGTATTATTACTCCCCAAATTTGATATAGTACACTACAATGGCCAAGAGGAAAAAATTGCATTACAGTATGAAGGGGAGGTTTGAAATCCACAAATTCACTTGTAGATAAGAGAAGAAGGGAGGCTGCAAGGAAAAAATTTCCAACCTTTTAGTAAATTCCCCTCCTTACAATATATAGGAAGAATATGAGAGAAGGGGAAGAGAGAATTTGAATCCTACTCTAACCAACCCAAAAGAGCATTGAATTCACCTACCAAAAAGATGGGTTCTACTACAAAACCCATGCCTTCATGTACTATTCCTGTTGGGCAAGAAAGGAAGCCCATACGTTCATTGTGGTGGTAGGTGAGAAACTTGGAAAACCATCTAAAAATGGCAAACTATATTTCTTCATTTTGACTAACTTAGTCTCACTTGCTTAAATCCTCTCTTCCTTCATTATGGTGGTAGGTGAGAAGGTTTGCAAAAAGTCCTCTCTTGCTCAAATCAAAGCTTCCAGTCAAAAGATATGGCTGTCATAAGGTCAAGGTCAGGCATTTAACGTGGGACTCTCAATATTTAAAAGAGTCTTTCCATGCAGGGTCAACGTGGTAGCCCCACATGTTTAGAAGATTCAGCCCCTTCTTTTCACTCTTGAAGTTGAGTTGGACTAACATGTGGCGGCTTCCATGGGTTCCTCTATTTCCTTTGTATTCTGATTTAGTTCTTCCTATTGGCAGAGACATTATGCCTGACCTGAGACACATGGAGGCTTCGTGCTCATTTAGAAACCACCCCTAGATTTTTCTTTTGAATTTGCATGGATAAGACATGTGGAGCTCTCCACAGGATCTTGGAATTTTTAATGCCAGCCTTACCTTTTCAGACATTGACCACGTTGTGGGCTAGCGCATGTTTAGAGACCACCTTTGGATTCGCTTCTTAAAAGTGTGCCGAAGAGACATGTGGCTCCTTCCACTACCCTCTTCTATTTCTTTGGGTTTTGGCTAAGTCCTTTTTTCTTGATGGAACCATATGTCTTACCATGAACACATGGAGGCCTAGCACTTGTTTGGGACTGCCCCACCAGATTTTACCTTTGAAGTTGTGCCAAGTTGACATATGACACCTTCCACGAAGTTCTTTAATACTTAGCCGATCTGGGTCTGCAGCCCATTTGACTATCTGTATGACCCTGGAAATGTGGAAATTTGGTGCTCATTTGAGTCTCTTCCATTTGCTTCATCCCTTGAAGGTGCACTGTTGAGGCACATGGCTTCTTCCATGGGTCTGCTCAATACTTAATCAATTTGGGCCCACTCTGTCTCCCTTTTGACTTCTGGGACATGTGGAAGATATTTTCAATGGTTGATGAGACCCCGCAATCTCACGGGCCCGCAGTTGAAAATTGTGCCATTTGAGAAAAGTGTAAAGGTTCCAAATTCCCCCATAGACTTGTAGACCCGATTTGGTGAAAATTCATCCTCGAGCTCGTCGGCCCACATTTTCCATGGGCAAAAAATCTTTCCCAGGCCCGCTGGCCCGTAACTTGCAAAATACGAGGAGTTAAGAGGATTTATTTATATCTCTGGAAAGGGGAAGAAATTTCCTATCTGATGGAAATGCCTTCAAGGGACCTTAAGTGCTTAAAATACATAAAACTTCAGATTGAAGCACAAAAGGGGGGGGAAATGGTGTTAGTTGACCCAAAAATAAGTGTGTGTTTATTTGGTCAATAGCATGATCAGAGATGAGAATTTAATAATTTTAGTGGTCAAGAAACCATGATGTAGTTTTAGGAGCTAAGGCCATGCCCATGTACAATCATGAAGTCCATTTCTTGAAAATAAGGTAGGGTACAAGGAGTATGATTTTTGCAAGTTTTCCCACCATTGCAGGAAAATGATGATAATTTTTTTTGGTTTTTAGAGCATTTCAAAACTCTCCTCTCTCTCTCTCTCTCTCTCTCTCTCTCTCCTTTCTGTAAGATATTATTCTATAAATTATAAGGGGGCCCTTTTCAAAATGTTGGTATCCAAATTCATTCTCCTTTTCAAGCCGAGAAACAACACAGATTCAACAGGAAGCTTAGAGATAGATAGATCATAGTGTGTGTCATTTTGTAGCCAGGGACAAGATCTAACTAGCACTTTGTCACTCAGATTTGTGGAGAAATGGATAGCACCTTTATGAGGATTTGACCTATCCTCACTACTTTAGGTCACGCCTCTTCGACCAGGGAGAGAAAACCCTTAGTGCAACCTCCATTTGATGAAGGAGATGGATATATCTTTCGTTTGGACAAATTTTATGAAAAAAACCCTTGGGAAAATATGGGCAATACTTCATAATTTAACTCTTAAGAGTTATCACTTCTACAAGATGGACATACTTTCAACACAAGGCTAAGGTTACTGAAGACATTAAGAAATCATGAGTTTTTTGCATATTTTAGTAAGTAGATTTTGTTCCTTTGTTGATATACAAGAAAATAAGGGGTAGTTTAGGGTGGATTAATTGTTTTTGAATAATTTTTGTGGGAGATGAAGCATGATAAAGTTGATTATACCATATCTTCAAAAGGAATTCACAAAAATGAACAACCCAATTAATAGAAAGCTTCAGAATAGTTAAGATGTTCCTTCAACAAGAAGGTGTGTAGCAATGGAGGCCCAGATCAACACGTTTTCACATAGTATTTGAGACTACAACACGAAGGCTCGAATTGAAAGAATACATTAAACACCAAAGTTTTTGATTAATCATGCCTAAGGTACACCTGAAGACTTACATAAAATATTTATCAATAAATGACAGTGAATTTATTTTAAATTTGATTATCTCATCCAAGTTGAAGGCTCTTCTTGAAATAAAATTTCAAATACCATTAGACTATCACATGGACAAGATCTTGTGTGATTTCACAAAAATTTCAATGTAATATTGTAATAAAAACAAAAAAACTATTTGCAGACATTATAAAAAAAAGTAGACACAAATTACTAGAGATTGGACACAAATTAATTTCAAAATTGCTTAGATTGATCAGTAGGGGAAATCTTCTAGAGCAATCTCAGTGCTCGTTAATGGCTATACATATGCAACTAACTTCACATGATAGAAAATATAACACTGAAGAAAATAATAGGTTATCATGGCTTGGTCTCTCAGGAAGATGACTTTCTCAAAATTTCTCTTAAGAATTAAAACTCTGACCGTTTGAAATAGTATTCTCGTTGCATTTATACATTTTACTCACTCATTTTCCCCCCAAGAAATAAATAATATTCAAGGGACCTTTGCTTGTTAACAATTTTCTTCAGAAAGTGATGTTCAACAAATTTATATCCGAAAGTTGCTAGGTGGACCAATTGCGAACTGATCATGTTTCTTGGGCCCTCAACTAATGACTAGGACGTCATGCCAAAAAAATTTCACAATCCTTCTAATCATTTTGATTCTGTCATGTCGAGAAATCCCCTTTTTAATAATTTTCTAGAGACTCTGCACAACTTGACTATGACAGGTAATCTTTTTCATTTTGAAGGCAACACCTTTTTCATCTTTTATGCCTACACTTTCATCATTTAATCCCTTTTCCCTCTCTTTCCTCTATCAATTCTTCCCTGCATCCATTTCCTCTAGTAATTCCCAATTTTACAAGTGCCTAAGAAATTACCTAAGCTTCAAAATATTTGACCTTAATTTCAATCCTTGGACTCATAATTTAAGTTTCAAATCCATTTAATGGCACCTTACAAATAGAGATGACAAGTAATTTCATCAAATAACGATGAAAAATAGTTCATATTTCACATCTTCAAGAGTCTTAGAGCAAAAATGGTAGAAAAATAGGTTAAATGCACCACAACCATTGATTCTGCCTCTTTTACACTTTATATCATAGCTGTCCACGTGTTTCCTTGGTGTAACTAACAAAGGAGAAGCATAGAGGCAAGTGCAAAACAAGTGCAAGCCTTCTACATAACCTGGCCCAAAAAAATGCCTTTTGGACTTTAAAAAGTCTCAGTATAAAAAGGAGCCGGTATAATCCTCCACGTGTCTCAATGGCACAATTTGAGATGGTCCCCAAAAGCAAAGACCCCAAAAAAGTGCGGGCTCAACACGTGTCTCATTCCGGTAGAGTCTATTAAAAATGTTGGAGGTTTAGCGGAGGGTACCATGTGTCTAGGGTCCGAGACATTTTTCTTTGGCCATTAAAAAGTCGAAGCAAAGGGAAGAGTGAGTGGAAGCCTCAAAGAGGCCTCCTGGATCTTCTTCAAAATAAAAATTAGGGGCTAGTCCCCAAACATGTAAAGTGGTTCCTCCATGTTTCCCAGACAGTTAGGTGGAAGTTTCTTGAAATGTCTAAGTATGAGAAGACCCGGCGGAAGCCTCCACGTGTCTTTATGGAACAACTTCGAGATGGTGCCCGAGAGTGGAGACCCTTGAACAAGCACGGGCTCACTACGTGTCTCAGGCCTTAGAAAATTGATTTGAAAATTTTAAGTATAAGGTGGAGCCGGTGGAAGGCTCCACTTGTCTCCCTATCGTAATTGTTAAGGGGGAACCCAAAGGTGGATCCTCAAATGAGCGCTCAGCCCTCCACGTGTCCATGGTCCACCAAAAACTATACCGGCTACATGAATTTAAAATTTCTAAGTCTGGGCAAAGTAGTGGGACCCTCCACGTGTCCCCCCGACACAACTCTAAGACCAAACCAAAGGGAAAATTTTAAAATGAGTGACGTTCCTCCATGTGGAAAAGTTTGTGGTTAAATCAATCCTTAGAGTTTATAGAGTGCGCTACTGAGTGACATCCAACAAGAAAGGGCCACGTTTCCATTGATGGTTTGAGAAGTAAATTTGACCTGGAAAAATACAATTACCAAACCATAAAATGCAGGAAAATCACCATTTGAGCTCGGAAATGAATCTTTTGCTTCAAGGACAAAGAATTTGGAAATGTTATAAGGCTCAAACTATGATCCTCTGAGCTACATCGAATCATGTTTCATGGGTATTTGGGATAAAAATTATAGGGACAAAAAAAATGTTACTGTGGAAAACGGAAGGAAAGGAAAAACCCAAGTTTTATGCCCAAAGTTACAAACTCTTTTAAGATGGAATGAGGAACGAAAAAAAAAATTCTAGACCCTTTAAGTGATCCTCGACCAAGGAAGGGATTGATCATGGCAACCAAATGGAGGACAAATTTTTAGAACCACAATTACAGGGAGATAGAACACATAACAGAGGCAACAAAGTGAGGAATTTCATTGAAAAATGGGCAAGACTAATTTGAGCACCACCATCGGCTCTGACTCAGGGATGGGCACTCCTTGTGAGTCGCCACAAGAACAAATAGTAGACCAAGTGCCAAAAAAAAACATTGGGAAACGAATTCAAAGAATAAACTTGAAGAGTAGAACAACCATAACCATCCTCCAAATTATGAACTGAGAAACCTGTATTTTCAAGTCACTTTCAAGATCATATTATTGTACAAAAACATCTAAAATTGTGAATGGGATCAAATAAATTCTACGACTCTACAAACCTGTTTAGCACCCTAATGGGATTACACACATAATTAAGGAAAAACTTTCAAGTGCAAATTCTATTGCAAGGTGCATGACCTAGGCTCTAAAGAAGTTCTGATATGTTTTTAATAGCTGGTCATATTGATTTCCCTCTCATTATTACATACACAAGTCACTAGGTGACCACATGTTCTTCAGGCTTGAATGCCTCAAAGATGCTTGGGAAAAAAATTCTAAGCATCGTTCAAGGCATTGAACTATTCAAACATCAAATGTTTGAACGTGAAAATCATGGAATGCTGATGATGACAAAATATGCCGATTTTTTTTTTGTTGAACATGCCTTAGAAATTTTGGAACCTTTATAACTCACCATGTAATTGTCAGGTGCGAACCTAGGTTCCAAAATCATCCATAGCAATCCTTCTGATTTGTGGAAAAATTACACTTGTATAATGTTGGTGAAATAATTTGTCACAGTGCAAAGTATTGATATAACATCTTCTTTTCACCGAAGTCACAGCACTCCTGTGCATAGGTTTGATCACTCAAGCATCCAGTGTGATTGGATAACATGGGTACTATCTCCAAGTTGTGGGACTTGCTACTTGAGATAGACCTCCAGAGAAAGCTGGTTCTTGCTCCTAAACTACATGCCACGATCTACTCTAATGCAGGAGAAACTAACTGATTCTAACCTAAAGTTCCAAGTTCTTACCAGAGATAGAGAATGCATAAAATGAAAGCCTACACTAAAGCGGTGATACACCAGAAAAGGAGGGTGTGAGAGTAGTCTCCAAATGTGTGAAATACAGAGGCAAAGTGCACACTAGAAGAGGTGATGACAGTTCACCATAATCCAGCAAAATGCATTCACAGCAATATTCCAAGGCATACACAATGCATAATGAATTCCTGCAATCAACATAATAAATAGACACAATATACTTGTAGAAAGATAAAAGGGGCAAGAAGAATGCAAGGAAACACAGCAGGGGAAGATATATCCACAAACTTGATATTTTATTGCTTCATGATATGCACAGTTCAATCTATTACAAGATAAGGGCCTGGATCACCATGCAAGGAGTCCACTACAAGGGCCTGCAACACACTGGCTTCACAAAGAAATTTTGACAGAGCTTTGCTACCCAAAAACTCTCCCCTTTACAATGAGCCCAACACTTCAATTTATAGAAAAAAATGAGAAGGAGAAGAGAAGGGAAAATGGAAATCCCAAAATCTGTCCTTCAACCACCTGTAAGAGGCATTAAATTGAGTGGAATGGGTATAAATTACTTGCAAAAGGCTCCCCATACTGTCCCATGTGCTGCAGCAGAGAAGGAATGATGACCATGCCTCTTAATTGCACTCCCAGCTACCAAATAAAACACTGTTCTGAACCCGGCCACGTTTCCTTAAAAAACTCAATCAATTTCTGATCAAATCTGGAATTTCTTGATTTCTGTGCATCGGGCTCGGAACCACAATTCCAACGGTACCAATTTTGTGTGATTTCGTTGAGAAATGCAAAAGTTATGGCCTTCTGAGTGCGGGCAGCTCTTTTGGGCCTGACAGGTGTTTTCTGTCATTTGACGGGAATGAGCATTAACTGACTGGAGCCGAATATGTTTCTTTTATTTAAATATATCTACCCTCTAAGTAGATTATTCAAAATCTAAGAAAGTCGTCCCATCCAAGAATCCCAATTTTGTGAAAATCGGAGCTCGGAGTCAAAAGTTATGGCCGTTTGAAGTTCCACGGGTCAAATGTTGACTTTTCTCCTCTGCCTTCGGCCGATTTCGGCTTTTCGCGTCCCACGCAGTCCCTTTGTCCCATTTGGCACAGTGCTGAAATTGTCCCATTTTGGCCGAACTGGCCGGTTCAACGTACTCGCGGCCCAAATGTCCCATTTGCTTTCGGACTGTCTGGGACAAATTTTCCCGATTCGGCCGGTTCGGCCGGTTCATCGTACTTTTGTCCCACGCGGTCCCTGACAAAAGTTCTCATTTCGTGCCGATCCGGCGGTTCGCGTACTTTTGCTGCCCTTTGGTCCTATGTTTCGGGCTGCCTTGACTCATTTCGTCCCGGTCCGGCCGGTTCGCGTTTTGTCCCAGCTTGTCCCAAAGGCGACCCTCTCAGCAGTTAGTCAATTTTTTCTCTTTTCGGCCAGATCGGAATTTCTGCGTGCCCGCCGCGTACTTTTGCCCGAGATGTCCCAAATGCTGCGTTTCAGACCGTCTGGCGGTCTTTCGGCCGAGTTCGCGTCCTTTTTGTCCCAAACGTCCCAGAAGGCGACCTTGCGAGGACTAGGACTTAGCCAATTTTCACATTTTTTCTGGATCAACCTGTTTGCTTTCTGCAACTCTTTTTTCTTGCATTTTCTCAGAACTTTCTCTCTTCAACTCTTGGACAGGGGAGTTAGAAAATATGAGGGGACCCTAGAAACATGACTTATTCTCCGAAAAATCAATTTGCCTGGGACTTGAATATGCTGATGCATGTTATCAAAATTACCTGGGGGGTGAATTTTGGATAACAAGAACCAAACTCTATTGAGAAATTACATGTTTCATGCATGCACATTGGTACAACAGTTAGCTTCATGTCTCCGAAGCCTGACACATAGTCAGCAAGAATTTCTGTCACTACAGCTTGATTTAGAGATAGCTCGCCAGATGTTTTGACAAAGTCACTTGCACGTGTTCATAATTGATCACTTTGGTGGTCAGAGAGTTCCTTGGAAGAGGCAAAATGTGCGATCATTATTAAAAACTACTGCAAGATTACAGTATGGGGAGAATGTTAGCATAATGTATAGCATCATATTTACTCCATTTCAATTCCATCTGTACAAGTTTGTTGAAGGACTAGATTTTCGGAATGTTCCATTTAAATCTAGTTCTCTTTAACATTCAATCTATTGTTTAATTAGATAACATTCAATATTGGGCTATGGAGGCTAGTAGTAAATGTATATGTTTGGTGTAGCAAATCTCTGTGACCAAAATTAAGTTGGTGAAGATATATGTGTAACATGCCCTATCCATATGAGGCTGTCTAATTGGATGGTATATAGGCCCTTACAGCTCTTGTATTATAATTGTAATTATGCATATCATGAAGGTCAATAAAAATAATCCTTGTGAGATGCATCCGTCCCATCTATTGAAAAAAACTCTTGCATTATTCTATTATATCATATGGTATCTCAAGATATACAATTATTGTGTCTATCATTCATTAATTCATAGAATGGATCCAAGATTGTGTATGTTTGAAATATTTTTGATGAAATGTTTTTGCTATCAATTATGGATGACTTGTCATTCCAACTAGCTCTAGGACAATGAGAGTTTAAATTCTATATTTGACGGAATGAAGAATTACTTTTTGAAATACTAAGATGGTGTAAGCCACTTTAGTGTTTTATCAATGGTTATGAGCATGCCCTGGTCCCTTGAAATTAAAGGATTATAGTTATACTCATACACTATGTAGAATTTGAATGTGGCAGGTAAATTTGGAGGGAAGAACCAACTCCATTGAATATCCCCTATCTCAATAGATTACAGTCCCACAACAATAACAGAATAGTAGAAGCATTATAGCAATAATAGCAGTGAGAATTATGCACTGTGAGCATGTGATATAGGAGGGTTACTGTGATTAGTCATAATATTAATCAAATCATTATATTAGGGGTGAGGAATTCCACACATATGGAAAGTATCTAATTTAGAAGTCCATGTGTCAGGGTAGGAAGATGATGACATTAGTAGTTGTGCAATATTAAATAAATTAGTTAAATTTGTTTGGCACTCATCAAATTTTAATTCGAGGATTCTGATCTACAAGGGAACAATTCAAATATGATATCCATGTCACCATTGCATGAATGTAGCATTACAATTTATTATTGGGATCATCAAGGATAATGAAGCTTAAGATGATCTACATATATGGAATGGGTGGCCGTAATGATGCAGTATCAACCAATCGATTTGATAAAACCACTTCAATAAGATTGTAAATAGCCCATTTAAAGGATCAGTAAACTCTATTCAAACACCTATTAATTATCTAGCTAGTCATGATGTCGAAAATATGTTGTCAAGACATACCTATGATTATTTCTAGGATGATTCGCAAATTTCTTTTCCTTGTTTACAATGATGTAATGAGGATCTTGTCCACATGTTTTTACCTTGGAACAGGTGATATAGATATTTTTTTGACAGCCATACCGAAATTCCTTAAATAAGTTTCAGAAACACTACTTTGATCTTGGGTCTGTGGCTTCTTAGATTTTTTAGATTAGGTACCCCTGCCTCTATAGCATGTTTTCAACTTCATAAATGATAGTCATGTTTGAATTTACAGAGCCATGGATAAATATTCTTGCCTCAAAGTCCCACTTGTTCTTATTAGTCTATGAAAATATAGGTAGTGGTGATAAATTTTCTTATTATAACATGCATGGTACTAGTAATTTACTCTAAACATGATTTTTCACATATGATCCAAATTAGGAAAGCATAGTCTTCTAGACCATGATATTTGTTAAATCTAGTGTCTGAAATATTGCATGCTGATTCATTAGGATTATGAACATTTTCAAATTGCAATGATGGTGAAGATTACTCAGCTAGGGTATTGTTTTATCACCATGTATAATGTCTAAAGGTATTCCTTCAATCTCTAAAACTCCAAAGATGTGAGATCAATGGACATTATATTCCTTAGACATTTATAAACCTTGTCCCTTGCATGTTCTTCTAAAAGTTCTGAGTAAATAAAATGTACTACAAACTAAAATTTTCTATTTTGAAATCCTAGACACATAATATTCAAAAAGTAGTTTTGTAAAAGATACTAATTATTACAAGTTGTTTCTCCAATTTTTTGTAATGATTTTTCATTACATTGCTATGTGCTTTCATACATTTATATCAAGAATACCCATGCCTACGTAAAACTTCTAGGACCAAAAGTATTAATAAAATGAGAGGTGCCTTGGTCTACATTATGATCACAAATTTATTGCTCATGCAAGTGATCTGTAGTCTAAAACTTAAAATTTAAGGAGTAGGGGTCACGATATGGTACACTGCATCTATAATTATTCAAAATTAACTCATGTTCCCTAAAGGCTCTATATCTATGTCAAAACGAGTAGAATCTTCTACTATGGGTTTGGAGAAATCACATGTTGATTCTAGATCAAAAACATTTAAATATAGATAATGAATCCTCTACAGATGGAGATTTTAGAGATTCACAAATATGCAACCTGATTCAGAATAACCTTGAGGAAATATTCCAATCTTTAATCACTAGGCTGATGTATTTTAACTACTGGATCTCCTTACTTGATGCAAGGATCTCCAAAACCTTCATCATATTCTTGAACATGTCTAATTTTGTGTTATTCCCCTTATTATCCATAAAACCACCTTCTACTAGGGTCTTGACAAAGTGCAGATCTTCTTCCTTCTAGCTACTTGTAGAGATTAGTATTATTTCTCAAAATGAACAAAACACCATTACAGGTTTTATGAACAGAAATTAAAGATAAATATGCTTAGTCACCATTGGAATATAATTCATTTTTAATCCAAGTGACCATTTTGCAAAAGGAGTATGAAATACCTAAAAATTCTGTTAATACTAGATTTTTGAAAGCTTACAACATTTATCTCTTCACTGAAATCTTATTTGATTTCAATAGAATACACTAAATAACAATTTCTGATATGAAACTGGCTTGATGTTTTTCAAAACTCTTTAAGAGGTATGTGAGGTAACTTTCCAATCCTTTTAGTGACAATACACCTTCCCTAAATAGTTCAAAGAGTCCTCGACAAGTAGCGCCATTAGTCCTTTTGACAAGCAAATGACCTATGTTACTAAATCCACAAATCAGTATCGGCAACATAGAAGTAGTTCCCTAGAAACATAAATCACCCTGACAATGAGTACTGTTGTTGACAGGCCAAATGGATATAAACTAGGAACAAATAAACAAATTTTTCTCGGCATACACAAATCAAGTCTCTAGAAGTAAATCAGTGGCTTCAGGTATAATTGTACGTGTGTTGGTATCCAAATTACGAATTCTCCAAATCTTTCAAGTTGAGCAAATAGTATCCCACAGATTAGGGAAATGACGAACATGGAGCTTAGAGAAAGATAGATCATAGATGTGTGTCATTTTGTAGCTCCGGGGATGAGATCTAATTAGTCCTTTGTCACTCAGATTTGTGGAGAGATGGATAACACCTTCAAGAGGATTTGACCTGTCCTCACTACTTTAGGCTATGCCTTTTCGACTGAGGGTGAGAGGACCCTTAGTGTAACCTCTGTTTGATGATAGGAGATGGAGATATCCTTATTTTACACAAATTTTATGAAGAAAACCTTGGGAAAATATGGTCAATACTCCATAATTTAACTCTTAAGAGTTGTCACTTCTAAAAGATGGAGATACTTTCAACACAAGGCTAAGGTTACTGAAGACATTAAGAAATCCTAATTTTTCTGCATATTTTAGTAAATAGATTTTGTTCCTTTGTTGATATACATGGAAAACAATGGTAGTTAATGATAGATTCATGGTTTTTGAATGATTTTGGTGGGAGATTATGTAGGATAACGTTGATTATACCAGATTTATGAGAAAATTCACAATAATGGACAACTCAACAACAGAAAATCTTCAGAATAATTAAGATGTTCCTTCAACCAGAAGGTGTGCTTCAATGGAGGCTCAAATCAAAACATGTTTTCACACAATCTTTGAGACTCTAACATGAAGGCTCTACTTAAAAGACTCAATTAAACACAAAAATGTTCTGATCAATCATGCCTAAGGTACACACCAAAGACTTACAAACAATATTTATCAACAAATGATAGTGAATTGATTTTAAATTTTTTTATCTCATCACAAGGATGAAGGATCTTCTTGAGATGAAATTGTAGATGCCACTATATTTTCAAAGGGATGAGATCCTATGTTATTTCACAAATATTTCAATGTAAGATTGCAATAGGAATGAAAGAAACTATTTGTAGACATTCAGAAACAAAGCAGACAGAAATTGCTAGAGATTGAACATAACTTAATTTCAAATTTTCTTAGATTCATCAACAAGGGAAAGCTTCTGAAGCAATCTCAGTGCTCATTAATGGCTATACATCTACAACCGACTTGACGTGATAGAAAATATAACACAGAAAGAATTAACATGTTATCTCAGATTGGTCTCTCAGGAAGATGACATTTCTCAAATTTTATCTTAAGAATTCAACCCCCGAACCATTTGCAAGAGTATTCTCATTGCATTTATACATTTTACTCACTCAATTATTCCCCCCAAAAGAGAATAATATTCGAGGGACCTTTGCTTGTTATCAATTTGTTTTAGAAAGCAATGTTTAACAAATTCATATCCGAAAGCTTCCAGGTGGACCAATTATCAACTGATCACATTTATTGGGCCCTCGACTAATGAATAGGATGCCATGACACAAATTTTTTGAAATCCTTCTAATCATTCTGATTCTGTCATGCGAGAAATCTCCTTTTTAATCATTTTCTAGAGGATCTTTGCAACTAGATCCGACAGGTATTCCTTTTTGCTCTCGGGGCAACACCTTTTTCATCTTTTATTCCTACTCCCTTCATAATTTCATCCTTTTCCCTCTCTTTCCTCTCCGATTCTGCCCCACATCCAGCTTCTTTGGTAATTCCCATTTTTGCAAGTGCCCGAGGAATTCCAATTTCAAAAATATCAATCTTAACAATCCTTAGACTCACAAATTAAGTTTTGAATCCATTCAATGGAACTTTACATATAGATACGACAAGGAATTTCAGAAATAATGATGAAAAAATAGTGCGTATTCACATCTCCAGGAGTCTTGGACCAAAAACATGGCCAAAAAATAGACGTGCAATGCATAACAACCATTGATTTTTCCCTTTTTCTACTTTATATCATATCCGTCCACATGTTTCCTTGGTGCAACTACAAAGGAGAAGCACA
Source organism: Taxus chinensis (assembly GCA_019776745.2). Lineage (NCBI taxonomy): Eukaryota > Viridiplantae > Streptophyta > Pinopsida > Cupressales > Taxaceae > Taxus > Taxus chinensis. The sequence continues at coordinate 38,439,832 of CM034156.1, read as the reverse complement.
GAGGTAAAGTCTCCAAACAAACACGGGCCTTCCACGTGCCCTGGGCCCAAGAAAAACACTTTTTGGCCTTTGAAAAGTCTTAGTGAAAAAAGGAGCCAGCGGAAGCCTCCACATGTGTCTCAATGGCGTACCTTTTGAGATGGTCCTCAAAAGTAGAGACCCCAAAAAAGGTTGCAGACTAACCATGTGTCCTAGTTCTACCAGGGTCTAATAAAAAAGTTGAAGGATAAGCGGAAGGTGCCATATGTCTAGGGTCTGAGATATTTTTCCTTCAGCCATTGAAATGTCCAAGCAAAAAGGGATGAGTGAGTAGAAGCATCCAAGTCTCCTCATGAAACTTCTTCAAAATAAAATTCAAGGGTTGGTCTGCAAACATGCGTGGTCCCTAGATGATGTCCCATGCCCTTCAGGAAGTTGTTTGAAAATTCTAAAGGAAGGGAAGGCCTGGTGGAAACCTCCAAATGTCTTTATGATGTAATTTGAAGATGGTTCCCAAGAGTAGAGACCCTGAATGAGTGTGGGCTCACCACATGTCCCAGGCTTTAAAAAATTGCTTTGGAAATTTTAAGTATAGATCCAAGCCGGCGGAAGCCTCCACATGTCTCCCTGTCGCAATTGTTAAGGTGGTAACCCTGAGGTAGATCTTCAAATAATATGCTATCCCATCCAAATATGTCCATGGTCTGCCAAAACTGGTACTGGCCACATAAAACAATCTGTCTAAGTTCGGGAAAGGAAACGGAAACCTCCACGTGTCTCCCCGCAGTGCAACTCCAAGGCCAAACCAAAAGGTGAATTTTCAAATGATGTGTCATTCCTCCAAGTGGACAAGTATTGGGTTCAGGTGAGCCACAGATTTTTTAGAGTGCCTTGTCAAGCCACATCTAACCGAAAAGGGACACATTTCCACTGATATAGAGATGTAAATTTGATGGGGAAAAACACACTCATCAAACCGTAAAAATGTAGGAAAACCACCATTTGAGCCCAGAGATGATTTTTTCTTCAAGGACAGAATTTAAAAATGTTATAAGGTTCAAACATGATCCTTTGAGCTATATACAATCATGTTTCCTTGGGTATTTGGGACAAAAATGACAGGGAAAAAAATGGTGAGTGCGGAAAATGAAAGGAAAGGAACAACCGGAGTTTTACACCCAATTTACAGACTCCTTCAGATGGACAGAGAAATGAAAAACAAATTTTTGACCTTTTAAGTGATCCTCGACTAATGAAGGGACTTGTCATGACAACCAAATGGAGGACAGAGTCTTCAAGCATCAATACGTGGAGACAAAAAACATGACATAGGCCAAAAATTGAGGAATTTCAATGACAAATGGGGAGAGACTTATTTGAGCACCAACATGGACTTTTGGACATTTTCCTACCGAGATCTCTGAAAATATCTACCTCTGAAGTCTAAAATTTCTAGCGTCGAAACTTCTTAGTTCTTCAAAAAATCTCAAGCTCCTGAGCTTCCTTGCAATATGCTTGACCTATTTTAACCACATTCACCCAAATAAAAAATGCAAGCCTCCATGACTGAAAAAAATCATCCATTTTCATTGTGTACAAGCTCTTGTTTTGAAAAATTTTTCCCGAGGAGAAAAATTGGATAACAGTTTGTTTTGGAGATTTTCCTTTGGTAGCAATAATAATGATTTCGACAATAGAGCATTCTTTAAAAGTGGGATAAGATGGTTTGGACATGGGTTGTGTTGTAGATGTGATGTTTGAGGATGGAGATGATTCTTAAGTAACACCAATTGTAGAATCATAAGGGATGTGGATTTTATGACATTTATAAGTGTTGATATATGAGTTTTTGTATTCTGTAGGGATAAGGATGGGATTGAGATATTACTTATGAAAAAAATCAAGGGGAGATTTTTGTTTTGTAGAGGTTTCAAGAGATGATATAGACGTGGATGTGGATGTAGATGTGGTTATAAATGTAGATATAGATATAGGTGTAGATGTAGATGTAGATGTAGGTGTAGAAGTAGGTGTGGGTGTCGATGTTGAATCCTAACTTAAAGTGTTGCTTGCGTGGGCATCAGACATTTGAGATGTGGGAGGGTTGGCTTGGTTTCTTGGTGGATGATTTGTAAATGATTGTTTGAAAACATACAATGGCTAATCATGGGGAAATTTTTGATTGTGTTGGTGGAGTCCTCCGCAATCAATAATCCATTGCACTAAATTCTTAAAGGTATGATATTTATCAAATTCATAATAATAGAATTGATGTTATTTTTAGTAATTATCCTCATGATATGATCTGGGTTGAGGACATGAGGCATCAATAGGGTGGAGGCGAGGAAATTTTTAAAAGGTATATGACCATGAGCTTGTCAAAGATGTATATGTATGATTCGCTAAGAGGACTATAGTCAGGGGATGGTCGAGGTGATCTTTATGGAGGTTTGGCATGAGATGTGGATTACGAGGGAGTTTTGAAAAAAACACCATTTTCCGCATTATTGGATTTTTCATTTTGGGTGAATGGTTTTTTGAATTCATCCTTAGGTTTATCAGAGTGATGTTTAATATGGCCTTACTAAAGGGCACATAGTTCTAACTTGTGATCCTGCTGGTATCCAAATTTGTTCTCCTTTTCAAGTTGAGAAGCATCAAATATTTGACATAGAGCTTAGAGACAGATAGATCATAATGTGTGTCATTTTATAGATGGGGATGGTATTTAACTGGCCCTTTGTCACTCAGATTTGTGGAGAGATGGATAGCACATTCAAGAGGATTTGACCTATCCTCACTACTTTAGGTTGTACCTTTCAACTAGGGTAAAAGGACCCGTAGTGTAACCTCTGTTTGCTGAAGGAGATGGAGATAACCTTATTTTTCACAAATTTTATAAAGAAAACCTTGGGAAAATACAGTCAATACTCCATAATATAACTCTTCAAAGTTGTCACTTCTCAAAGATGGAGATACTTTCAACACAAGGCTAAGGTTACTGAAGACATTAAGGAATCCTGATTGTTCTGCACATTTTAGTAAATAGATTTTGTTCCTTTTTGGATATATAGGGAAAACTGGGGTTGTTTAGGATGGATTCATGGTTTTTGAATGATTTTGGTGGGAGATTAAGCAAGATAAATTTTACTATACTAGATCTTTGAGGGACTTCACAATAATGGACAACTCAACAATAGAAAGCTTCAAAATTAAGACATTCCTTCAACCAGAAGGTGTGCTTCAATGGAGGCCTAGATCAACACATTTTCACACAATATTTGAGACTCTAACACAAATGTTTGAGTTAAAAGACTCAATTAAAGACCAAAATATCTCATCAATCACACCTAAGGTACACCTAAAGACTTACAAGTATTCTTTATCAACAAATGATGGTGGAGTGATTTTACATTTGTTTATCTCATCATAAGATGAAGGCTCTTCCTGAAATGAAATCTAAAATTCTAGTAAATTTTCATAGGGATGAGATCTTGTGTGTTTTCACAAAGATTTCAATGTAAGATTGTAATAGGAATGAAAGGAACTATTTTCAGACTTTCTGAAATAAAGAAAACAAAAATTTCTAGAGATTGAACACAAATTAATTTTGAAATTGCTTAGATTCATCAGTAGGGGAAAGCTTCCATAGCAATCTCAATGCTTGTCAATGGCTATACATCTGCAACCAAATTGATATGATAGGAAATATAACACAGAAGGAATTAACAGGTTATCTCATATTGGTCTCTCAAGAAGACGACATTCTCAAATTTTCTCTTAAGAATTGAACCCCCGACCTTTTACAAGAGTATTATCATTACATTTATACATTTTACTCACTCAATTTCCCCCCCAAAAGAGTATAATATTTGAGGGACCTTTGCTTATCACCAATTTTCCTTAGAAAGTGACATTTAACACATTTACATCCGAAACTTGCCAGGTGGACAATTATGAACTGATCATGTTTCTTGGGCCCTCTACAAATGACTAGGATGCCATGCCACATATTTTTGGCAATCCTTCTATTCATTTTGATTGTGTCATGTGAGAAATCCACTTTTTAATCATTTTCAAGAGGCTCTGCACGACCGGATATGATAGGTAATCATTTTCACTCTCAACGTAACAACTTCTTCATCTTTTGCACCTGTAACTTTCATGATTTCATCCTTTTTCCTTTTTTTCCTCTGCAACTCTGTACCACATCTTGATTTTATGGTAATTCCTATTTTTGTAAGTTCCTGAGCAATTCCAACTTCAAAATATCGACCTTAACAATCCTTGGACTCACAAATTAAGTTCCGAATCCATTTAATGGCACTTTACAAACAAAAATGACAAGGAATTTCATAAAAAAATGATGAAAAACTGTGTGTCTTCACATCCCCAGGAGTCTTGGAGAAAAAAAGTTAGAAAACTAGACGTAATGCACAAAAACCATTGATTATGCCCCTTCTACACTTTATTTTATAACTGTCCACGTGTTTCCTTAGTGCAACTGCAAAGGATAAGTATAGGGGCAAGTTTCCAAAAAAGCGCAGGCCTTCCTCGTGCCCTAGGCCCAAGAAAAACACCTTTTGGCCATTGAAAAAATATCAGCAAAAAAGGAGCCAGTGGAAGCATCCATGTGTCTTAATGGCACACTTTGAGATGGTCCCCAAAATCAAAGACCCCAAACAAGCACGGGCTCATCACGTGTCTCAGTCCGGTAGAGTTGTTAAAAAATTTGAAGGATCAATTGAAGGTGCCATGTATCTAGGGTCCGAGATAGTTTTCCTTCACTATTGAAAAGTGCAAGCAAGGGCAGAAGTGAGAAGAAGCCTCCATGTGTTTTCCTGGCGCTTCTTCAAAACAAAATTTAGGGGCAGGTCCCGAAATAGGCGTGGTTCCTCCACATGTTCTAGGCCTTTCAAAATCGCTTTGAAAAGTTTAAGTATAGAGTAGAGCTGACGGAAGTCTCCACATGTCTTCCTATCAAAATTGTTAAGGTGGAACCCTGTGTCTAATCCTCAAATGAGCGTCGGCCCTCCACGTGTCCATGGTCTGCCAAAGTTGTACCAGCTACATGAAAAAATTGTCTAAGTTTGGGAAAGGCAATGGAAACCTCCATGTGTCTCCCTGATGTAACTTTAAGGCCAAACCAAAAGGAAAAATTTTAGATGAGCGTCTACCCTCCACATGGACAAGTTTTGACTTGAATCAGGCCTTAGTTTTTTCAAAGTGCCCCATTGAGTTGCATCCAACTAGAAAGGGCCACATTTCCACAGATGCTGAAATGTAAATTTGATGGGGAAAAACACTCCTGTTAAACCATAAAATGCAGGAAAATCACCATTTGAGCCCAGAAATTAATCTTTCTTTCAAGATAGAAAATTTGGAAATGATATAAGGCCCAAATACAATCCTCCAAGCCGCATCCAGTCATGTTTTCATAGATACTTGGGACAAAAAAGACAGGTACAATAAAACGTGATTATGGAAAACCGAAGGAAGGCCAAAAACTTGAGTTTACACCCAAGTTATAGAATCTTTTACACAGACAGAGGAATGAAAACCAAATTCTTGAATTTTAAGTGATCCTTGACCAAGGAAGGGACTGATCATGGTAACCAAATGGAGGACAAAGTTTTTATGCATCAATACGGGGATATCAAAAAACATGACTGAGCTTGCAAACTAAATAATTTCAATGACAAATGGGGCAAGACCAAATTGAGCATGAACATTGGCTTTGAATTTTAGATGGGCACTCCTTATGAGTACCAAAAGAACAAGTAGGAGACCAAGTGCCAAAAATAAACCATTTGGAAATTAAGTCAGAGAATGAGCTTACATAGTAGAACAATAATAACAAACTCCCCCAAGGACGAACCGAGAAACAAAAAAAATGGCCGCCAAGGACCAAGACAAACAAAAATAGAAAAACATGAAAGCAGAAAGAAACCAAAAGACTATACACTGTACAATGGTGAGCATCCTAATTCAAAGAAAACAATCAAGGAAAAACTTCAAGTGCCTACCATTTTGGATATGACTATGATAAGCAATTTTGATGTCTTTAACAACTTGTTATATGATTGTCTCTCCTTTCCATCCAAGTCACTATCTGACCACATTTTTTAAGGCTTATCCTTTGTGCTTGGGTTAAGTTTTTTAACATCCTTCGAGGCTGCATCACACATCAAAGTCTCATGAAAATCATCCTGCTCATGATACCTGCATTGATCAATTTCATATTCCTTGAAAGAAACATAGCTCATAATGTTATCAATAGTAATATCTGCATACAATACTTCATAAGAAGCATTGTTGGGGTCCTCAATAAGATATAAAATTTTCTTCTCTCCGTACAACTTTACAAGGATGCCTTCAATTGGAATGGTGGCAAAAGACATATCCATCTGAAAACTTCCACCAACACTTGCAGCCCACTTTCTTGATAACAAAATGCCCTATTCGGCAGGGAAATCAACAATAACAACATCAAGTTTCAAGTTCTTACCCGGATAAGCTTCAAGTTGTACCACCAAATATTTTACAAACCCTACAATTGGCACCTCTCTAGAATCCATTACAGTACACTTGCCATAAGTTGTTGTCACTTTAATGTTCAATTCATTCATGATTTCTAGAGGCATAACATTGCATGATGCTCTGGAATAAAACATACAATTATGTAGCAGTCTGTCCTTAATAATCAGTGTTGTAAAAAATGGATCATCATTTAATTGAGACTCAACCAATGATGTTCCCAAGTAAACTTCAAGTGGTTGAGCTATCTCCTCTAATGCTGGTGGTTTTTCTAGGTCTGCAATGGTTTAAGGAGGAGTGTTTACATTATTTATATTTCTACCTTGGGTACTCCTATTTTCTTCCAATCCCAAATAATCAAAAGCCCTCTTCTTGTGCTCAGGAATCCTAAGCAGTTTCACAATGGGGACAAAAATCTTGATTTGACTCAAGACTTGGGCAATGTCACAGGGAATGTATTTGGGCAAAGCAACATTTGGAGAAAGATTGACAAACTCATTGGATGCCACAATATTTTTCAAATTTTTGGCATGGGTGGAAACACCATTTGTAGTTGGGACAACAAGGCCTTTTCCAGATGCATATTTCATTCGATTTTATTTTGGGACATTGGTGAGAACTAGGGTTTTTGGTTTGGCTTGAGGCCCTACCCCTTTGACAACTTTATTTCTTGTATTATACTTTTTTGCTTGGGCAATAACAACATTCATTCAGAGTATTCTATACTCTTTTGATGGGATTCCTCCATCATAATTATTAATCATTAAAGTTCTTAAGTAGTCAAAATAATTATTAGGAAGTTTGAAAGCTTGTACCATATCTATTTCTAAAGCATGAGAGGGAGGAAGAAGAGGTACCTAATGAATGCAATCCTAAAAAAATTGCAGTAGTTCCGACACTTATTAACTCAGTTAAAGTTTTTCCTTGTTGTGAGCTTGTACAATAGTCCACCATGCATGCATAATCATCAATATTGTCATCATCATCAGCTTCTTCAACTTGCTAATCTACTTCAAATAATGGGTGGGGTAAGAAACATTTGTCACACCAATCAATTTGATTTGTCTCTTCAACAACAAAAACTCTGTATTCTCCCTAGCTTGGGGTTGTCTAGAACCCACGGGTCCTTTACCTCTGTCAACAAATCTCTGATCATTTCTTGGATAATTTGTAAATCTGTCTTGTCCTTTTCACCTATGCTGACCTTGAGAACCTTGTCCAATTCCCTTCTCTGCCCTTGCTAGCTTGTAAGAGATTTATTTGATAACTCTGGCCAAAGTGTGTACAAATTCCTCAAGATCCACAACCTTACTTGATTGAGGATTTTATGGGTTGATCAATTTAACACCCTTCCTCTTAGGAGGTTTTGAAACTAATTTAATGTTGTTCTCAATTTTCAGTGCCATGGTAAAGGCCTGCCTCAAAGTTCCAGGGTTCTTATCCCTCAAATAGTAAGAAACTTTCTTATCAAATCCATGTGAATACTTTATCATACATGATTCATCACATGGCCTCAAATTAACATGCAGTCTTCTCAATGTTTTATTACATATTGTATTGAAATCATGCACTGATTCATTCAGATTCTTTTTTATATTTTCAAACTATGATAAAAGAAACCTAAGGTGTGTTTTATCACCATACTACATTCTAAAATAATTCTTCATCTCTGTCCAAGAGTCAATGGAATTATCTCGTAGATATTTATACCAATCCCTTGCATCTTCTTCTAGAGCATGGATAAACAATTTAATGTATACATCCTCAAATTATATTTCGAAGTCCTCTATCATATTGGCAAATACCTTCAAGTGATGATCACTAGTGATTGCATTATTTCCTGAAAAGTTACGCAATCTATTTCTTACATCTTGTGGCACAACATTTGGATAGCTAACCATACCTCTAAAGTTGATGGGACCAAAAGTATTAACAAAAAATGGATGTCTGGGTGGAGACCAAGCCATATTATTCTAAGGAGGTGATCTTACAAGAGAAAAAAAATGATGAAGAGTGAGGGGTCTGTGTAGTATAGGGACGCAATTCCCAGAATGACTGCCCTCTAAAGGCTCTGTTTCTTGGAAAACTCTATCATATTTGGAAAATACAGGGGCTGATTGAGAAGTAAATGTTTCAAATTCAAAATAAGGAGCCTCTCCAGATGGAGAATTCAATTCAACAAAGGGACTACCTAATTCAAAAGTGCTTTAGGAAGTATTACAATCTTCAATCATAGGATGATTAGTTTCACCAATGGAGATCTCTTTTCTTGATGTTTGATCTCCAACAACCTTCCAAATTTTTCTTCCTTCTGAATTAGACTTTCCTAGCTCTTGAAACAAACTTCTACTAGGGTCCCTAGCAAAGACAAATCTTCTTCCTTCCATCTTTACAGATATTAGTGAAAAATCTTACTTGTTATATGTTAAGACACTAGTATTTATTAAGAGTTTAAACAGCATGGTGTCGCCACTAAGGATTTTCATGCTAGTTTGTGCGAATACACTATGAAAAACCTATCAAATGTATGTCAATACTAGATTCATGTAAAGCTTACAAGATTTACTCTTATTTTACCGAAATTTATCAATGATGATACAAAATTTAGTGCAATAACTATATAAGCTTGAAATATTGAGCTCAGAACTCACAACTTTGAAAAATTCTTACTGATCTGAATAGATAATGACGTTTTAGCAATGTATTTGCACTGTAAAATTTGCAAGAAGTATTACTAGGGTCTATATGTGTTGTTGATGGTGTTCAAACTTTGAACTCCACTTTCATGTCACTGGCAATGGCGCCACGAGTGTTGTTGCCACAAATATAAATCTTGGAGCTCAAATAATCCCCGGAAGTAGCACCACGAGTGTTGGTATCAAAATTTGTTCTCATTTTCAAGATGAGCAGCATCACATATTTGACATAGAGCTTAAAGACAAATAGATCATAATGTTTTTTGTTTTCTAGCTTGGGATAGGATCTAACTGACAATTTTTCACTTAGATTTTTAGAGAGATGGATAGCACCTTCAAAAGGATTTGACCTATCCTCACTACTTTAGGCCGTGCTTTTCGACAAGAGTGAGAGGACCCATAATGTAACCTTTGTTTGATGAATGAGATGGAGATATCCTTCTTTTGTGTAAATTTTATGAAGATAACCTTGGGAAAATATGGTCAATACTCCATAATTTAACTCTTAAGAGTTGTCACTTCTAAAAGATGGAGATACTTTCAATACAAGGCTAAGTTTACTAAAGACATTAAGGAATCATTATTATTCTACATATTTTTGTAAATTGATTTTGTTCCTTTCTAGATATACAGGGCAAACAAGGGTAGTTTAGGATAGATTCATGGTTTTTGAATGATTTTGGTGGGAGATTAAGTAGGATAAAGTTGATTATACTAGATCTTTGAGGGAATTCACAACAATGGACAACTCAACAACATAGATCTTCAAAATAGTTAAGATGTTCCTTCAACTAGAAGGTGTGATTCAATGGAGGCCTAGATCAGCATGTTTTCACACAATATTTGTGACTCTAACACGAAGGCTCGAGTTAAAAGACTCAATTAAACACAAAAATCTATGATCAATCATGCCTAAGTTACACCCAAAGACTTATAAGAAATCTTTATCAAAAAATGACAGTGGAGTGATTTTAAATTTGTTTACCTCATCACACGATGAAGGATATTCCTAAAATGAAATTGAAAATGCCACTAAATTTTCACAAGGACAAGATCTTGTGTGATTCCACAAAAAATTCAATGTAAGATTGCAATAGGAATGAAATAAACTATTTACAGACATTCTGAAACAAAAGAAAACACAAATTACTTAGAGATTGAACACAAATTAATTTCAAATTTGCTTAGATTCATCAGTAGGGGAAAGCTTCCAGAGAAATCTCAGTGCTCATCAATGGCTATACATCTACAACCAAGTTGATATGACCTAAAATATAACACAAAAGGAATTAACATGTTATCTCAGATTGGTCTCTCAGGAAGACAACTTTCTCAAATTTTCCTCATAAAGTGATGTTTAACAAATTTACATCCAAAAGCTAATAGGTGGACCAATTGTGAACTGATCACATTTCTTGGGCCCTCTAATAATGACTAGGATTCCATGCCACAAATTTTTGGAAATCCTTCTAATCATTCTAATTCTGTCATGCGAGAAATCCCCTTTTTAATCATTTTCCAGAGGGTCTGCACAACTGGATATGACAGGTAATCCTTTTCACTCATAAGGAAACACCTTTTTCATCTTTTGCGCATGTAACTTTCATCATTTTATAGTTTTCCTTTTCTTTCCTCTACAACTCTGTCCCATATCTAGCTTCTCTGGTAATTCTCATTTTTGTAAGTGCCTAAGTAATTCCAACCACAAAATATCGACATTGACAATCCTTTGACTCACAAAATAAGCTCTGAATCCATTCGATGGCACTTTATAGACATAGATGACAAGGAATTTCATCAAAAAATGATGAGAAACATTGCATATTCACATCCCCAGGAGTCTTGGAGTAAAAATGGCAGAAAACCAGACTTAATGCACAACAACCATTTATTCTACCCCTTCTCTAATTTATTTTATAACCATCCACATGTTTCCTTGGCACAACTACAAAGGAAAAGTACAGGGGCAAGCTTCCAAACAAGTTTTGGCCTTCCTCGTACCTTGGGCCCAAGAAAAACACCTTTTGGCCTTTGAAAAAGTCTCAGCAAAAGTGGAACTAGTGAAAGACTCCACGTGTCTCAATGGCGCACTTTGAGATGGTCCCCAAAATTAGAGACCCCAAACAAGTGTGGGCTCACCACGTGTCTCAGTCTGGTAGAGTTGTTAAAAAAGTGTAAGGATGAGTGAAATGCGCCATGTGCCTAAGGTCCGAGATAGTTTTCCTTTGCCATTGAAAAGTCCAAGCAAGGGAAGAAGTGAGTGGAAACCTCCAAGTTTCCTCCTGGTGGTTCTTCAAAATAAAATGTAGGGGTCGGTCCCCAAACACACGTGGTCCCTCCACGTGTCTCAGGCCTTTCAAAATCACTTTGAAAAGTTTGACTATAGAGTGGATTTGGTGGAAGCCTCCACATGTCTCCCTATAGCAATTGTTAAGGTGGGACCATGAGGCTTATCCTCAAATGAGCACCGGCCCTCCACGTCTGATGGTCTGCCAAAGCTGTACCAGCTACATGAAAAAAAATTCTAAGTCTGGGCAAGGTAGCAGAGACCTCCACATGTCTCCCTGGCGTAACTCCAAGGCCGAACCAAAGGGAAAATTTTCAGATGAGCGCTAACCCTCCACGTGGAAAATTTTTGAGTTGAATCGGGCATTATATTTTGTAAAGTGCCCCTTAAAGCAACATCCAACCAAAAAGGGACACATTTTCACAGATGTTGAGATGTAAATTTGATGGGGAAAAACACTTCAAACTGTAAAATGCATGAAAATCACCATTTGAGCTTGGAAATGAATCTTTCTAACAAGACATAGAATTTGGAAATGATATAAGGCCCAAATATGATCCTTCAAGTTGCATCCAATCACGTTTTCATAGATACTTAGGACAAAAAATACATGGACAACAAAACGTGACTGTAGAAAATGGAAGAAAGGGAAAAAACCCAAGTTTACTCCCAAGTTACAAACTCTTTCACATGGATAGAGGAACGAAAAATAAATTCTAGACTTTAAAGTGATCATCGCCCAAGGAAGGGACTGATCATGGCAACCAAATGGAGGATAGAGTTTTTATGCATCAACACGGGGAGATAGAAAACACGACAGAGCCTGCAACTAAAGAATTTCAATGACAAACGGGACGAGAGACCAAAATGGAAGCACCAATAGAGCCATTTTAAAAGCTTCCTCGAAGGTTTAGAAGCACTAAATTTAAAGGGTAGATGAAATGTTCTTTATTTATGATCTAATTTTATTTTTATTAGTTTAGTTTGAGGTATTGAGAAGGATAGTTAATTAATAATATCGTGCCACATAGTGATGAAATCAGAAATGGATTCATCCTCAAACTATGTGGTGGCATAAATATCAGTTATGGTTATCTTACACATTATGTTCATGGAGAATTTTTTTAAGGAAATCTAACACAAGTTGTGTGAAATAAAAGAGATTAATGGAGGATTTCCATTTTTGTTAGTCATAAAGAAGGACCGACTAATGAGATCAGACAGAATCACAGAAGCATATAACTTGGAT